>VDFB02144771.1:0-10085 GCA_007258455.2 Sequoia sempervirens | reverse complement strand
TTCTATAGTTAAATAATTATTAAAATTATTTAACTATCCCATGTCTAATTTTGATCTTTCCATTTAATTAAATTGATTAATTTAATTAAATACTCCTCTTGTCATTTTATCTAAATAAATAATTTGGATAAATTATTTATTTTCCACTTGTCCATTTCCAACATTTTCGAATAAATTATTTAAAATAAATTATTTATGCACCATTTGATCAAAGATACCCTTTCATAATCCCCTGTCATAACATTCATTTCTTGTCATAGCTTGCATGTCCCTGCATGTCCTTGCATGCCTATCCTAGCCTGCATGTCTGTCATGGCCTGCATGTCTTTGCATGTCTTCCTGTCATGATTCCTCCAAGAATAGCATATTCTTGGTGCATCAATTCTGGACCATTGATCTGGGAATCTTTCTAGACGATTAATCTTAGTCGTCCATTCGAATGGTTGTCTATAAAAGCAAGCTTCCTTCTCTATTTTTAGCTTAACAGCTATTCTTCTCCAACCTTCTTGCTACCATTTGTAGGTTTTGCACAAGTATTTCAACAAATCTGAGGGAAAAGTTGCATAACAAGAAGAAGGAGAGCAAGAGAAGGAATCAACTACAATATGGGGAGTACTTTATTTTATTTGCTTTCACTTTGAAATCTCCATTTGTTTGTATTCTCTTGTTTAGATGAGGTTAATAGTTTAGATGTGTTGGCTGTCACTTTATCTATTCTATTTGATTCTCTAACCCCATCTTACATTTGGTGAACCTGACGTGAAGTAGAGAAATTTGTGTGTTCTTGTTTGTCTTTGCTATTTTGCAGATTACAGCCAAGAATTCATATCAAATCCCGTCACCTTCCTTTGAGCATAGAAAAATAGGCGCATAACATATGTTAAAAAAAATTATGGGTTTTGTAGGCCCCATCCTCAGCTTTCCAAAACTTTAAACGGTTTGAAATATTGTTAAGAATTATGAAAGTTATGGCCGTTTTAGTGACCGTAGTTTTTAAGATTTAGTTGTTCATACCCGAATTTTCTTTTGCTTATAACATTTTTGTCTTGTAGGATTTTCCAAAACGTTTTCTGGGTTTTGAAGGTCTATGTCTTAGCTTTCCATAGATATATATGGTTTAAAATTTTGTTTAGTTTTGAGAAAGTTATCACTATTTTTAGTTTGCTGTTTTCATTCAAGTTTTTTTTCGATTGACTAATCTTTTGTTTGTAGTGTGTGGCTTTGGAATGGGGCTCCCAAAAATTGCTTCTTTTGGAGTAACAAAAAAAAATTGAGCTTTTATTTTTTTAGTTTGTTTTGATTTCTTTTTTTTAGTTTAGTCTTTTCATTTTCTAGTTTAGTTATTTACTAACTTTTAGTTTGGTTTTTAATCTCTTGTTCTAACTTAGTTTTTTGCAGCTTTCTCGTTGGTCCAAGACATTTATGAAACTACTAATTTGTGTTTTTGTAGCTTTGTTAGTCGAAGACTCATTTCTCAAGCAATACGTTTGCAATTTCTAGTTTAGAAAACACTTCCATTGGTGCATTAAAATGAACATGTGCTTGATTTTGTCTGATTGTGCTTGAAGGTGGTAGGTGATTATGCTCTCACCTTGTGACAACTAGGTGATCAAAAAACTAGACCCACCTTATTTTTTTCACCCTCACGACTTAATAATCAAAGTATCCTCTCCCCTTGTTCTTTTGAGCGATCCTGGGTGTAAGAGAAACGATTATTATTTTTAGAAATGGGCCTTCCTTAAGGGAAAAAGTACTCACCTTAAGGGACTCCACTGGGATCGCATTAGGGCTAAAGCCGCTTACCTCCGTACCGATATGCCTGTGGTGCTTGAGGAAAGTCTGGCACCACGAAAAGCGATGTGTCGCCGTTGATGGGTAGTACTCCCATAAACCCTATTGAGCGTAACCTCTTTAGGCTGGAGTGCCACCCAATTGGTGATTAATCTCTCGCCCCATGTGTGGCCACTCGAACAGATGCCCTAACTAAACACCTATTATTTTAGAAGCCAACCATTTTCAACCATTACTTGGTATAGTGCAGGGTACAGTATCATGCCCAAAGATACTCACTACTGACTCCCTTGAGTAGAGAGATAGCGTGCCCAGGGAAGTGACGACCCAAGAACTGCTAAGCAGTGTTGAGGCAGGCAGTCTCGAATGATGTTAATGAGCCATGGAGGGCGGTCGCAAGGCCACCAAACTTCTACTATCCGCTTCCTCGAGAAGGCAAAAGGTGTTTAGCAACTAACTGGGTATACCGGTGGCTGAAGTACCAAGTATAAACCCCTTGGCCTATTAGGATTGTGCTTGAATCATGTGTGTTTGCATATAACAAAACATCGTGCTTGTCAAGTGTTCTCTAGATTTTCAAACAATATACACAACATTCACAAATTTGGACACAAAACCTCAACCAACTCAGACTTTTCAATAAAACATCAAAATAACAGTCTCAGCCTAGAAGTCTTATGTCAAAACCAAATCATGAAATTGCTCAAATCTCTCATTCCTTGTACACTTTAGCTTGCATCTTACCATAGGGTCATCTTCGCAATTATTTAGCTTCATCCTTAGGCTTCACCATTTGCATTTTCGGTCATAAACCAAAAACTTAGGTCCTCATCTCATTTTGCATATTTTGGATTAGGACAACCTTACCTCACTTTGCAAAATCTTGACTTTCAAAATTAGGTTATCATTGGACTTATACATCATTATCTCCTTTAGTCCTTTTGTGAGATCCTTCTGACTCAAAAGTCTAGTTAGGAAGACTCACTTGTCATTTTGTCCTTGTCCTTTAGTCCTTCAAACAAGTCCTTTGATATTCCAAAATTGAGACATAGATAAAGCATAGGGTGGTTAGGCAACCTTCTTCCAATCATTTTATACCTTTTCATTTGCATACCTTAGACATTTAAATCATTTTAGTCCTCACCTTGCATACCTTTAAAATCTAAAATATTGTCATCATAGTCCTCATTTGGCATCTAGACTTTGCATTGGTCATTTCCTTAACCAACATTTTCACATTAGTCCTCACTATCACCTTGGCATTTGACATCCTTTCTTAACAATTTATCACCTTGCATTAGTCATTTTCCTTAGGAAAACGTCATTATCACCTTGCATTGACATCCTCCAAAAACACAAAAAAAAAAATTAGTGTCATAACTTGTCATCTTAGTCTTCATTTTCCTTTGGCATTAGTCATTTTCTTTAGACGACATTTTCATATTGCATTCCTTATTGTCAAAAAATCCAAAAACATAGTCTTGCATTGACATCCTTTATCTAAAAAAAAAACAAAAACATAGACTAGTGTCATACTTGCATTGTCATCATCTTCATTTGAGCAATCCCCTTTTATGGTTCAGACTAGGCTTTAAAGATAGAGAGAACAAATGAAAAACTTTGGACAAGATTTCAATCCCAACATTGATAATAACACTTATGACACGAACCAACATTGGACTTTTTTCGACCCATTTCACAATATGAACATGCAATCTTCCATGAACATGTCATTTTCATCACAAAATCCTTTTGAACCATTCATACAAAGAGACCAAAATGGACGAGCATATGTAGAAGACTTAAAAGCTGCAATGAAAAATCCTGATATAGCCTCCTTTGTAGAAAAATTAGTCTTACATGACCCTCAAAGGTATCTATCCATGCTTTTGGACCAAGGGGCTAAGTTACCACGGGGCTTTGACATAAATACTTTGGGACCTCCATCTGTCTACTCTCACCATCAACAGTCACTTAACATAAATCTTGCCATTAATTCACAACAAACATCCACTTATCACCCTTATCCTAACCTTGACAAGGGAAACCAACTATCCACTAGTCCATTATGAGTCTCCATGTCATATTCTAGTCCTTCACTTACCAATCTCGTCCAAGTCTACATGCCTTATGAACCATCTACCAACTCATGTCAAGTCTCCACATCATACCTTATTAATCCAGTCCAAGTCCCCATGCCATATCCTAGTCCTTCACATACTAGTCCAGTCCAAGTCCCGATGTCCTATCCTAGTTCTTCATCCATTATTCCTTTTCAAGTCACTCCCTCACAAGCTGCATTTAGTCATGAAAATTCTATCATTGTACAAAGTCAAATCCCATTGTCTAAACTTGAGGATACATGTCAAAATGAAAGCTCAAAGCATGACATTATAACATCACCTTCATGTCAAGAACAAGGTAGTCCATCCTATGACCTTATCTTAAAGTCCATTCAAGAAACCCTTCAAGATAACCATGACATCCAAAACACACCTATCCTTAACAAAAATTCCATTTCCGATTATATCATCCATGACAACCCCATCTTCAACCAAGACCCTATCTTTGACCAAGAAATCCAAAATGATCCACTCATCGACCTTTATGCCATTCATGACCAAACATCTGAGACTAATCCTACTCAAAATCCAAGCACATCCACTTCCAAAAATGAGACACTTGCCTCCATGATACACATAGACGATATTCCTCAAGAAAAAGAATCTTCCACTAGGGACATGCTTGCACTTGATCAAGTTATAGCTGAAATCATTGGACTCTATGACACTAAACATAATGATGGGTTTGACATTGCCTTGGATGCACCAACAAAATCATCTAAACCTGACATGTCACAAGATAGAACCAAAGATATTAGTCAGAAATATGGCCAACAAGACAATGAAGCAAAGACACTTTATCAACTAGGGTCAGCCCACTTGTCAAAAGCAGGATTAAGGATGAGAACATTAAAGCGGCATCACATATACCATGATAAGCTAGCATCTTCATTTTCAAACAATAACAATTCCATCGAATAGAATCAGTCGGAGCATGCATTATCAAGGAAAGTATTAGGACTAGTGACAGCCTCAAGCAAGGTGACTAAGAACCAATACAACTTCAAGAAAAATTACATCAAGGTCTTGGCTATTCTTCGGGGCTAGTAAATCAAATGATGTTAGTGGAACCTCCTCAATACTGGAGGCAACCTTGTCAGATACAAACGTCAAAATAGAGTCCATGAGTAATCCTTATCATAAGATTGTTGCCAACACCTTGTCCACCCACACCATATACCATCATTCTCAACATCTTAAACCTTCCCTTTGGAACCAACAAAAATAAAAGTCTTACAAAGTCAAAAATCAAATGTCAAAGGTCATCGAATCAGACAAAAAGACAAGTGGACAAATGAAATTAAAATGGATCCCAAAGAAAAGTGGATCAAGCAAAGAAAATATGACAAAAGAAAAAGTTAATCAAAATGTGGAGCCACAAGACAAAAGGACTCCCACATATAACAAATGTCCACCTCCTTCAAAATGGTCATCAAACAAGGCATCTAAGAGTGTTGGTTCCAAACGTCGTCCCAATCAAAATTTCAAAATTTGTCATCCACCATCCCAAGTTTGGAAAATAAAAAGTGATTCATCCAAACGTCCAAACATCCTTTCCACGTCTACCATCATTTGTCATAATCCTACATCTCGCCTAAAGTCCAAAAATCCTACGTCACAAATTTGTCACATCATGGCAGCAACTCTTTATCACAAGGACTCTTATGGCACTCTATTGCGATGTGCGTATTTTGATAAGGCCAACTCTAGTATCAGAAAGGATCACAATGACATCGATCAGTTGTATACAAGCTATGATCCCACAAGACAACCGCGAAGGTCATTATTGGTATATCATGGTATCTCACTACATTGACACCACATCGTTGAATCGCAATCGCTCGTTGGTCATCTAAAGCATCCGTGCTATCCGCGAAAATCAAAAAATACAAAAGAATTGGGGCAAAATCAAAAAATTGTCACCCTTGATGAAACTCAGCAAACAAAAGGCATCCATGCGTGACATCAAAAATAAAAATTCAAGAAAATAAGAAGAGAAAAATCAGTCCAACTGGAAACTTGGCAAACAAAATACCGGATAGCAAGTACCATGATGCCGAAAACCCTCAAACAAAAAATGTGTAAAATAAATCATCTATGTGGAATTTTACACTTGGGGGCAAATCGTCTCATTTTCCCATCCTTTCCTCATGACATTTACACCCATCCATTTCATCCATATCATTCCCTCGCCCATTTTCCCAGCTACCTTGGTCTTGACATAAAATATGAAAACATAATCATGTTTTGGGGAAAAATCTTAACATGTCAATCCTTTGGTCACAAACTATGTATGCAACATCATGTCATTGTCATCATACCTCATTATCCCTATGTGACATAGTCCTTGAAGATCATATCCCAATTCCTCTAGTCGCATGTCTCCTACCAAGGCCACCAATCAGTCTTTCATGTCTATCACTTATCTTGGTTTTCCCTTGTCAAAATTGTCTAAGGATACTCCATCATCCAATTTAGTCATGAACACAAGTCATTCCAATCATGTTATGCAACCGCCCATCAAACAACGTCCTCATTATCACTTGTCAATTGGTATTCAACTTGACTAATGACACAATCATGTCTATCCTTGAAATCATTCACATGCATCATAAATATGTCAAAAATCCCTAAAAATCAGAAAATGTCCTGAAAAAAGACCTAAAAATCAGAAAATGTCCTAAAAAAAAAAGACCAAAAAAATCATAAAATGTCCTGGAAAAAAAAAGACCTAAACATCAAAAAAATGTCTTGAAGAAACAAAAAAATAAATAAAAAATCAAATAACTCCCAAGAATCCCAAAACAGAGCCAACATTCATCACGTCGGTCATATAAGTCAAACATTGTTGCATCAGTCAAATAAGTCAGACATAGTGGCACTCAAACAAATTAGTCATTCAAAACATTGAAATTTAAATTGTGAACCAACAGACAACATAGTCCAATCAATCATCCACTCAAAATCAACCAAATTGTCAAAACAATGTCAATCTTGTCACTCTTTGGTCCCCTCCAAGATGTGTCCTTCTTGGACTTGGACCTCGTCAAAACGTCATTTTCCTTTTTCAGGATGTGTCTTTCCTAACAATAGGCCCTGTCAAACTGTCAACACCGTCGAATTGGCAACTTGTCAAAACTGTCAAACTGTCAAAGTGACAAACTATCATGAAATTCGTCTTCGGAAAAACAAACATTGGCAAACACATTGAATTGCTCTTGATTTTTCTGGTCTATTTTGTCTTACCTTTTGTCTATTTTGTCTTTTTGTTATTTTGTCTTATGTTTTATCATTTTGTCTCTTGGTCATGTTACTAGCTACCTCGAGGATGTCCCTTGAAGGATTTAGAGGTGCGATGATGTCTCATGACCTCTTTTGTTTTTTTTTTTGACCGCTGCCTGTAGATTGTCTTAACAAAAAGACTGGGGCAACTTCGCCCTTAGTATGAGTTAGGACATTCCTTGTCTGTGACTGTTTGTTTTGCAAATGGTCACCTTGCACACCTTGGTCTATGTCATACCATGGTGTTTGTGGACCATTTGCGACATTTTGACGCCCAATGATGATAAATATAAAAATGTAGGCAAGAAAGTTGGTTCCCTTATCATTTCTCGTCTAGCTTTCCATCTTCATCCTCCTTTCTCCTCCACGCTAATATCCATCCCTTCCAAGCTAACATTTCTTATGTTTTTCATCCTCTAGTCTTCTTCATCAATTTCAAGAGCACAAACTGTTCTTACCATCCGTCTCCTCTCGAGGGGCATACCATAACCCTCCTCACTATCATTCTTCTCCTCATCTTATTTTGCACCGGGGCATGACTTTGACTTATTTTTTCTTTTGTCATAATGTGACAGTTGCATTATGACAAAGAGGGGCAAAATTCAGACACTGAAAATTGACCTAGGCTCACAAGCTCCATTTCTCACCACTTTTGTCCTAGCATAATTAAGATACTTAATTATGTTATCTGGTCCATTTTCATCTATTAATTAAATAATTTTAATTATTTAATTAATTCATGTTTATTTATTCTATCCTGATCGATTAGATAAACTAATTGCGTCACTAATTTCTTCCTCTTCTTCAATAGTTAAATAAATTATTATTTATTTAATTATTTTGTCATCTTTCATCTATAGTTAAATAATTACCATTAATTATTTATCTATTCATGGTCCTTTAATTTTTCCATAGTTAAATAATTATTAAAATCATTTAACTATCCCATGCCACCTCTCCTAATTAAATAGTTAATCTAAATTAATTATTTAAGGTCTAATTTCTATCTCTCCATTTAATTAAATTAATAAATTTAATTAAATGCTCCTCTTTTGATTTCTTTCAAATAAATAATTTGAATAAATTATTTATTTTCCACTTGTCCATTTCCTCTATTTTCAAATAAATAATTTGAATAAATTATTTATTTTCCACTTTTCCATTTCCAACATTTTCGAATAAATAATTTAAAATAAATTATTTATGCACCACTTGGTCAAAGATACCCTGTCATAATCCCCTGTCATAACATTCATTTCCTGTCATAGCTTGCATGTCCCTGCATGTCCTTGCATGCCTATCCTAGCCTGCATGTCTGTCATGGCCTACATGTCTTTGCATGTTTTCCTGTCATGATTCCTCCAAGGATAGCATATTCTTGGTGCATCAATTCTGGACCATTGATCTTGCCATCTTTTCTAAGACTTAATCTCAACCATCCATTTCATAACATCCCTCTCATGCATTCCCATCCATTGATCTTGGAATCTTTCTAGAAGATTAATCTCAACTGCCCATTCGAATGGTTGTCTATAAAAGCAACCTTTCTTCTCCATTTTTAGCTTAACAACTATTTTCTCCAACTTTCTACTTATCATTTGCAGGTATTTGCACAAGTCACACTACAAATATGAGGGCATATTTGCAAAAGAAGAAATAGGAGAGCAAGAGAAGTGATTCAAGTTCAAGCATGAGGGGTATTTGAATTTAATGTTTTATTTTCCTTATGCTTACTTTGTTTTCTCTCTCTCTTGTTTGATATGGATTAATAGTTTAGAGGTGTTTGCTAATACCTCTTTACCTATCTCTATTTGATTTTCTAACCCCATCTTACACTCACTTTAGACCACAAAGGTCTATGTGTACTAATTCTAGTAATTTAGTAGAAGATTGTTCCTTTCCCTTGAAACTACTTCTAGTTTGTTTTCCAAATTGAAAATCTATACAAAAAAAATTGATAGGCTTTGTAATCCTTGAAAAATCTCTCATTGCTTGAACTGAACTAATTCTAACCAAATTATAAAAAAAAATTGACACATTATCCTTTGTCATAACTATTTGTAAACCCTAAATATGCAATACTTCAAACAATGACAATCATTAACTTAGTCAATTCAAAGTAAGAAAACTCAAGATTCCTATGAAATACTTAACCATGCTAAAATATGCAAACTAAATAGAATTGACTAATTGCAAGCACATAAAAAACATTATCAAACCCCTATCTCATAGTGGATTTGTGCTTCTTTGATGTGGAAAGAAGCCCTTTCCCAATCCTTGATAAGCTCCTAGATGATATGATGAACAAGATTCAAATGCTTGAGATGGTGGATAAGATTGTGGAGTTGTAGAGGATTAAATCAATAGAGAGGGTCTATATTTATAGATTAGAATGATAGAAGAATGCAAGATAGGAGGAATGTGGGGTAAAAGATAATCCAATGGAGGAAGCTTGAGCACATTTTGATCAATGTGCAAGTTTGAAATTTGAATTTGATGAAGTGACATGTTTAGGGGGGATGAAAGATGGGAGTTAATGCCAAGTTTGACTTTTGTAAGAGACATGTAGGAGCTCTTAAATTCCTTGTTGGATGGACAAGTCATGTGGGAGGGAATATTCAAATTGGGAGAATATTCCCTCAAAGATGCCATTTTGAATGAAAATGAGGAATTAATAAATCAATTAAATTGATTTATGTGCACAAGTTGCAAAATCTAGAGAAAAGAGGATTATGATTAGAATTAATCATGGTTTGATTAATTTAATAGGAGATTAGGTGATCTTGACTTTTGACTTAGATTTTAGGATTAAAATAAATCAAAATGAGAAGAAAATGATAAAGATTTGATTAAACAAAGATTTGATTTATTTAATCAAAGAGGATGATG
>VDFB02144769.1:0-55956 GCA_007258455.2 Sequoia sempervirens | reverse complement strand
CCAGGATTATGTCAAAGAGCATGTTTACTGACTTAGGTCCAACAAGGACCGACAAGGTGATGCTACCAAGGGGAGGTACATAAAGTACATTGCGTGTAATGGATGGTTCTCAGGTGCATCACTCCATCTTTATGCAAAAGTTAATTAACACATCTCCTCACTATAATATTCACCGAGTCGCAATAACAAGAACACCTCGCCATGCTGTTCCCCGATGATTCGTAGGGATATAAAGAGGAGATGGTTCTCTATTAAAACCCATTAGAAGATCTTGTGAGGTGAAGGTTATACCTATGCGACTACTCATAGGTTGCACCGAAGGGACAGGCAAATGTAGAAAAGAGGCCATCACGCACACTAAATGATACTCTCACAAAGCCTCCCAAGGGTTTGAGATAGGGTAGTGACCTAGTTAAGGCTTTGTTCTGCAATACTTATGGAACCTTCCAACTATGCCTACTAGGGGTCACAAGTTGGGTTGTAAGGCGAAATGCCTCACAACACTTGCACCTACAACACTCCTAGAACACTAGGAAAGGACCCTTCAGCACTGCCAAACATAACCAAAATGGTTCACATCGGGTTCACCAAAAATGTAAGAGAGGGGGACCAACCATGTCAAGGCTCCAAGTCACGGAGAGTCGAGAGCAGAGGGCTGCCCTAACTTACCTCACTCTAAAAGGATGAGGATTGAGAGCGAAGAGCACTATCTAGTACTTTTGTCACTTTGTAGACCTAGATTTTAGGTTTAGGTAAGGCGAGCTAGTTTTCAGAGTCAATATTGTACCTCAGACAACTCTTTGTCCAAGGATGGCAATGTAGATATTAGACGCTAGTGCAGCGCACTAGCATCTATCAAGAGCATTGGTGTCCGTACGACCCAAAAATAGTAAGTATAGTAGAAACTACCTAAAAACATACCAACAACCTAGCTAGCTGATCTTGAAGGAAAAAAATAGAATAAAGAATACAAGAAATAGAGACGAAGATGATAAAGCGGGTAAATGAAAGCTAAGGTGATGAAGATGATCTCACAAGAGTGTTTGTTCGCCAGGTAGCTCCACGCGTACGTTCACCTACACATGTAAGAAAGAGGGAAAATTGTTGGGGCTGTATAGGGGCCTGCCTCAATCAGACCCTCATTTTGGTGTTTCCACCTCCACAGACAACTAAAGAACAACAAAGTAGAATATGTGATGAAGGAAAGAAAAGATATAAATGAACATTACAAACAATACAATGCTACTCTATCAAATCACAAAGGAGAGGAGTGAAGCGTTACCACCTCCAGCCAAAAGCTCACTAGTCAATGGAGGAGAATGCAAGGTATGGACTTGGAAAAGTCACCACAACTGCAGCGGTGATGAAGGGAGGTCTCGCAAGACTCCAAGCCCACACTTCTATGGCTTGCCTCACACTTGCAATGTGGAGTTGATGGAGCTTCAAAGTTGTTGCAATGCTCACAATGGAAGTGCTAGAATGCTGCTTGGGAGTGAAAGAGTGAAACTGTCCAGAATGCTAAGAAAGAGTGATTGAATCTATAGAGGGTGAAATGAAGTGAGGATGGATGAATTTGAAGGAAGAATGAAGAAGAATAAGGAATTTTCAGGTCAATTGGTCAAAGAGGGATGTTACAATTCAACCCCAATCGGGTGTGTAATGCCTCAGCCAACTCTAGATGCAGGAATCTATCAGGGATGACAAAGCAGTGTGTAGACGTCTATGCATCGCGCGTTCGTCCCTGACAAATATTCTTTCACTGACACATAGGACAAATTCCAAGTGGATGGAAAGCAGGTGGGTGATGTGGAATTTCACCTTCGGATTTGATTTTCTAAGGTGAAGGTATGTGAAAGGGGAATTTTCCCAAGGGTGCAAATTCACTCCTATACAAACACATATATGATCCAAAAACTTCCACCCTTTTCCACTAGCCATTGGGGTTCGACTTGGGAATCATTTGTGTAACGAATTTTTATGTCCTTGTATTTAAAGATGTCCATATGAGCATTAATTTGTATTTTATTATCATCCAAAATCCTAAGCATTCAAGGAGAATTCAATGAAAATATTTTGACTTGGAGCTTCAAAGGAATTAGTAATTATATTAGAATTATCATATAAATTATTTACATGCTTTATTGTTGTTTATCAATGATCTCATGACCATAAAATTGGTCTTTTAAGGGGTTTGACCTAAGAGAACTTGACCCTAATTATCTAGCAATCTCCTTAAGATATTTTTAAATATTGATCGTTATTGTTGATCAATGCAAAGGAGAGAATTCTATGAATTATAGAGAAAAAGTGTACAATTCTCTAGATCATATATGTAGGTCACAAATCATATCCATGTGAAGCAAAATTGACCCAAATGTGTGTGTCTATCTACATTTCAATATTACCATTTTCTCACACTGAGGTGAAATAATTCAATAAGATAATAGCATTCATACCATCTCATTGAAATAGGGGCTAAGTATCCAATTTAATTTATTATTCAATTATCAATTCCCAACCGTAATTTATTATATCTAGGTTAATATGTTTGTAGTGTATACATTTATTTACTTAGCCCATGGGAGGTTGTTTTCCTTTACATTTTTGGTGAACATATTATTTAATTTTACACCTCTTAGGGTTTGACCTTATGGTTTATACCCTCATTATTCTAAGGGTTTTAAATATATTGTTTATCATTAGATCATCATTTTGCATAACCTCCTATTGTTTGTGCTTCAACCTTTTGCAATTTCATTGATTATTTTTCTTTTTAAGGTTTTTTCATTATTTTGAGAGCTCTATTTTTCTCCCCCTTCCCACTCTTGGGTACATTAATAAGATTTTATTTTTAATTTTTCTATACCATTAATATTTTTTATTTCCAAATCTAAAAGTGAGTTTTTGTGCATTTTCTTCTCATATTTCATTTGTTTTATGTATGCCACAAGTTACTCATGATCTTAATCTTTCATAAAGGAGTGTTCATCTAAACCCTAGCATGTTTGCACAATCTACTTAACTTGAAATAAATTCAAATAAAAATGTTGAGAATAATATGGAGGATTATGATCATGGTTTCCATGTGACACAACAAGAGTTTGTTAATAAACTCGTTAGTTTGGCTCATGTGGAGATCCATACACAACTAGTTGATATGATTCATTTAACATATCTTTCAACAAGTCGCAAGGGTTAGAGGTCTTGCAAGCAATAATTGTTGAGATTGCTTTATCAATTATTTTTTGGGGTGTGCATATACTTCATCTTTGTCTACTATCATGATTCAATCTTCCACCATTACCCCTCCACTACCATTGGTCATCCTCATTGAGCCGCCCTTACCTCTACTAGTGTTCCATGACATATTATCTTTATTTTCTCCACCTTTACTCATTTATATGGCCTTCATCCTAACTATACCCCTCCTAAGTGTTGGAACTTTGGTCTATTATTCACCTATAGAGAGTTTCTAGAGAGAAAAGATGGTGAACATGTTCCAGTTCATGTTGGCAATATTTGATTGGAAATAGATTGATAAATACAAATTTATTTGCAAAGAGTTATGGTAAGTTGCAATAATTTATCGAATCTTGTGGTTTAACATGGAGGATTTTCCAAGTTTGTGTTTTCATGGTTACAATCATAGGTAATTTAGAGGAGAACTTGTTGAATAATTGGGTAAGTATTAGAGTGTGTATGACAATTCAAGGGCATATGAAACATTATTGGAGTGCATGTGGTGATGACTAGGAGCATGGAGATTTCCTGGGAATGCTAAGAGGTACTTCAAGTATCTAGAAATAATTAGGTGTTTGTATTTTCTACCACAAGCCATATGTTGTGTTTGGTTGTAGTGCAAGAAATCATGTATATGATTTAGGCATAAATGGTCAATAGCCTTTATCCAAGTGAGAGCAACAACAACTAATTAAATGTAATGATTATCCATGTGGAGAAGTCATATATTACATAATGTATGGCATGTTGATGTCATGGTAGAGTCATGTTTGGGTTGCATGATTGTTAGTATTCTATGTGGTAATTAGATGGTTAGATAATTAGAATTCTAGTTGGATGGTTAAGTGATTATATCTAATTATTTATATAGATAAAACGAGGTTTGAATAATTTTTAGATGTTGGTTGCCTAAAGGTATGGTAAGTTACATGCTTGAAGGTTGTACTTTGTAATGACACTTTTTGTACAAGAGTAGAATATAATAAGAAATATGCTACACTACTATTACTAAAACAAGGCAAGCTACTACAAACGAAAAATCTTCAAGATATATTCAAATCTATTTTTTTTAATGTAACATTGGATTAACCATTCTAAGATAATGTGGAAGTTTTTAACAACAAATGGAAATTAGAAAACCATAATAATTTAATACATGAGACCATATCTATGTAAAAAAACCTTTGCAAGGAAAAAATCCACCATCAAAGAGAGACTTTTAAGTATGTATTAATCTTCAATAAAATATACATATACAACACACTTATCCCTTCAATTTGATAGCATTATGAAAACACCTATGTGCCTACAATAACCTTTACAAGACCTCTCTCCTAAGGCTCCAATTTATAGAACAACTAGAAATGAAAAAAAAATCTCAATAACACTCATTTGACTTCTTTTGTAATCTTCAAACATTAATGCCATTAAAAATACATGTATATAATAAAATAATTATTGTTTTATGTTCCCTTTTCAATAAATTCATGTTGGAATTGGAATTCATTTCCCCTTTCTTTTTTTATAAGCTAAGTCTCATCGATCACAGCCTTTTTGTTACCTCTTATAGCGGAGGATATTTGCTACTCCCGAGTCTTTAGGACAAGGAAGATTCTACAGGGAGTTAATGGCCCTCAACTACCTCAAAGGCTAAGCTCAAGTGACAAAGATGGGTAAAGGGGAGTTTTCTGCAATATTTTATGTTTTATGACTATTTCGGGAAAAGGACTTTAGGAGCCAAGAGAGCAGGCCTCAGAGGTCTCAAAGACAAACTAGCTAGCTCTAGGCTAGAAGATGATAGCATGGCACACAGATGTCCCCGTGGTGCATTGTGGTCTCATACAAACCAAAAATAGAGCAAGTCTACCAAATCGCACAGGACCTACTAACAACTCGGGAACTGAAGTTTGACAAATTGAATAAACTAACAAAATGCTCGAAATAAAGAAAAGTACAACAAGAAGAATACTAGACATGTGAGTAAATAAACTATTGAGATGAAATGACAAAAGGCAAGTAAATAAACTAGATGTTGGAAATTTTAGTTGCGATCCATTTTGCCACAATTGTTCAATTTTTTTATTTGAAACTTTTTTTAATTCTTGTATACAAATTTTAATTTTAATTAAAAATTATCATCTTTTTTAATTTTTTCATTGAGAAATATAATAAATATATAATACATGTTACTTTAAAATATATACATATATATATATATATATATATATATAATTTAAAATGTACATGACTGTATTTTAATTTTTATATAGATGATCATGACTATCATTGTAGGATGCCTCTCATCCTATAAACTTCTAGTTTGTTGCATTCATAGGCTGATATGTAGTTCACTCTTAAATAAATAAAACTAGCTATCACACATTGGTGTGTAATGGGTACATCGAAGATGTGTGAAAGGTAAATGAGGAAATATTTTGGCCTATTAGTTGTATATATTTGTGTAATACTTGAGGTCAATTAGTATACAATTTGAAAAACTTTGTTTTACATATAATTGAATATATTTATTCTTTTCTAGTTGTGTGTAAGTGATATTGCAAATGAATCATCTTGAACGAAGAATGAACACATGAAATACCCCATTTCCATTTAGAAGAAGAAAACTTTATTTTAGAAAAAAATGAATATATTTATTCTTTTCTAGTTATGGGTAAGTGATATTGCAAATGAATACTTGAAATTTATATATGAAAGAAAGAAAGTTTTGAAAATCTATATTATTCAAATGAAAATGAAAAGTAGGCATAAAAAGAATAATATGAAAAATGTATTTTGTCCCTTTTTGCATAGGTCAAACTTGTAAATTGTATAAAATTGGTCTTTTTGTATAATTTAAACATGCAATATTTTTTAAAGGAAAGACAACATCAATTTGTTTGATATATACAAATAACTTGTACATGCATAGATGCTTGACATATAAAGAATCTTGAAAATATAAGTTATTTTTTAATACTTGAGAATATATGTTTGTTAGTTTCTTTTGAGGAAATAAACATTTGAGCAAAGTGAGGGGTAATGGAATGCACATATAAAAAAATGTTAAAAACAATATTCTACATATAATTGAAAATATATTTTTTGAATATATGTGTATTTGATTTTATAAATGAACTATTTTGAATGAAGAATCGTGACATCATATTTATATATTTAATAAAAGAGATTATTTATAAATTGTGTTATTAAATTAAAATTCAAAAGTAGGTCATATAATAATAACATTTAGAAATAGAATAATAAAATAAATATAACACATGTATTTTATAAAATATATAAATTCAGTTTTTTAAATTGGAGGTAAGGAAGATAGTTACTCTGAAATGAATTGAATGAAGAGAATAATATGAAAATTTAAAGGAATAGTTGCATAAACGAGGTCTAAGTTAAGAAAGTAAATATTACAATAATTATGGAACAAACCCAAAGTTATTGTATTATATTTTGATCATTTTAGGTGTCTGCATGTGATAATGACAACCAACGATCCTCTTCCTATTTACAATGAAAAATATACGAGCTTTGTTGCATGTGTGCATATCTTTGGAATGTGAAGGTGGGGTGTATGTGATGACCTGCAAGTTCATAAACTCTTGAAATAGTTGTGAATGTCAATCCTTGACAATCAATGTTGTTGATGTCAGTTGCTTCCCTTTGAACTATAAGGCCTTGTGATTTGTGAATTGTTAATGACCATGCCATTTTAAGTGGGATTTGGCAACATCCGCCATGACTCAATGGGGTTATAGAGATATTTTTTGGGTTGTTGTGATCCCAAACTAGGCCAATGTAATTTTTGAATTGAACGACAAATAAGGGAAGTTGAGGTGGCTTTTCACTGTCCACGTATACAATTGTTTTGACTTGTCCAAGTGCACCATTAACAAGGCCTATTTCTACCCACAAATTTGAACATAACATAACTTGTCCAAGTGCACCATTAACAAGGCCTGTTTCTACCCACAAATTTGAACATAACATAACCTCTTGGTCATTACACATGAGTATTTTGATTGAAGTTATTCTTCGTGTGGATTTGAGCATGTTAAGCCCTTAAGTTGCTCTATAGTGGACAAAGTAATAGACATTTCTAAAGATAATAACATGTGTTTATTATGTAATGATACTATGATTGTAATCATAGTATAGGTTAAATACATCAGATCCATACATATTTAAGATGTATTTAACCCCTTAAGTTATAATCCCAATGAGCTATTCAAAAGCTTCAAAGACTAAGAACCCATTAAACTAAACATGAAATAAACATGAAAACATAAAGGAAACCTATTCTAAGACTTCAAACCTTATCCCATTGGGGGAGTGGTGTCACATTGATCTCGAATGGAAACCATTTCCCAATATCTTGGATAAAAAAGTCATTCTAATCAATTTTATTGATGAAAATCTATGAAATTAATGAAATATGAATGAAACATGGATGCAAAACTAGTTTAACATGATGAAAATGAGTGCTAAATGATAAATTTTTTGATGGAGATGGATGCAAGCTATGATAAATGGAAACAAAGTTCAAAGACGCAAGCCATGGATGCAAACTATGCTAAAATAGAAGCCATTAATGGATGCTTAAGGTAATATGGATGGAGATTAAGCTAAAATGCTAACAAATGCTACATGTGGATACAAGTGAGTATGAATTTCAACATCATAACTTTGCTTTGAGAAGATGGATCCATTTCTCTCCAAATAGTGATGTATTTATAGGAGAGCAAATGAAGAATCAAGAGCTCCGATTGATTTGATCAATCAATGGACAATATTAAATCAAGGGTGAAACATGGATCAAGGATTCTCATCACTGGATGAGAATCAAAGATCACATGGATTGAGGAAAGCATCAATGGATGAGAATGATTCAAACAAACACACTTTGTAACAAATTTGAAATTTTGTTACAAAGTTTATTTGAAAAGAATATTCCATTTTTGGAGCAAAATAGAAGAATATTCCTTTGGAATATTCCCTATGCAAGTGGATGGGTGAGGAAAATTAGTAATTTTCTAATTAAAACTAAGTTTTAATTGTGGAAGATGGGGAATAAAACTTCTCACTAAATAATTAGTTTATTTAATGAAAAGGGGGTGCAAATGACATTTAATTAAATAATTTAAGATTATTTAATTAAATGAGAGGAGATAAGGGGGGTTTTAAATTAAATAATTTTCATTATTGAATTAAACTAGAAGAAATGCTAGTGTGAGAGGGTAGGAATTAACCTAGTTAGATTAATTAGATTAATAGATGAAAATGATGTATTTAATTAAATAAATAGTCTTATTTAATCAAACAGGATAAAGAAAGATGAATTTTAGGATGAAACAATGTTAGTGATCAAATTCAAGTGTGTAAAACCATTCAAGACAATTTCAAGTGTCTACATTTTTCCCCTCTTTGAAGTGAGGTACTTGTAACATTGGTTCAAAGATTGACGCTTTTCAAATTAATGATGCTGCTTAGATCAAAATTTTAAAAATTTCTAATTTTTTGGATGCCCCATCATTGCTCCAGTTGAAAGAATTAAGTTGGTACCCTACCCCCTTGAGAGATCGGGCAAAAATTTTAAATTTTGGGTTGATGTCGCGATAAAGATTTAGGATCAGTTCAGCTCAGAGAGGACTAGAAAGCTCAGATGTTAAATGTAGAAAAGTTTGATGATGCAGAGACAGTCATCGACCATGGGTAGCCTCATGTACATTTTGATATATATCACACATATTCTACACTTGGATAAAACTATTAGTAAAGACAAAAGAAGAATAAGGAGAATAAGATGGATGGAAGAATGAGATGGATTAACCATTGATCTGGAAATTAATTCAGAAGTCTAACAAGCCTATGATTCTTTGAGACTTTATTAGATGATGGTGATGAGATTGATGATATGCTCATTTTAGGGATTGGGAAACTCGAGCCCTTCATTCCTTATTTTTGATATAACACATAGACACAATGCATCAGGGTATCGTATCTAGTGTGATGGACTTTGACTCTGCAAACAGATAGGATAATCTTTTCTCAAACCTTGACATACAGAAACCTTGTTGGAATGTATTTTAGAAGTTTAGAATATTTTGGACTAAAGCATACACAATAGTCAACAATCTACTCCAAACGACCTCCCTACACACAACAAATCAAGTATTTTCCAGGATTATTTTACAAGAACATCCCACAAGCACATCAAACAAAAGATAATGATCAATGCCCCATTCCTTTCTCTCTAAATCATCTTAGAAATCATCGAGAGGTCCTTGGAATGGGTCAATAAGATAAATCACAAGACAAGATCAAAACAAACAGTCAATGTTATCTATATCTCTTACCAAAGGTGTAATGTGTTTTGAGGATAAATATCCAAAATGATTGCCAATGATAATTCCCATTGTAGGAAGGATGCATCTTAGGATGTGTTATCAAATGTTGGTGGGTTGATAGGTTGTTTGAAAGGCCGCTGATATAAGGTTTGATTAACATGTTTGATAATGATCAAGAGTTTGATTTGTTGTGTTTAAAGGTTCTACTTTTGTTGATTGTTGTACTTGTTTTTTGTTTGCTTTACCAAAGGGCGAGTGTGACGATTGATTTATTATGGATGAAAGTTTATTGTGAGTGAAAACAAAATGGGATGGGTGGTTTTGGGATTTTTTGGAATATTTCAATGTTTTTGATGTTTTGAAAATGTTTTGAGGTTGTTTTTGGTCTTTTTTAATGTTTATGTGAATGTTTAGGTTTTCAAGATGTTTTGAGGCTTTTTAGTGTTTTTTCTAAGTTTTCAAATGTTTTGGGTTTTCAAGTTTTCAAATGTTTTTGTGTTTTTTGAGTTTTCAATTTTTTGGGGGTTTTCAAGTTTTGACCAAGAACTAAAAGGGATTGACCTAGGGCCTTAGGGGCTTATCAAAGATTAGCCTTGCCTACGTTATACATGCAGAGACCACGTAGTTCGACTAACTTCGACCAATTATTGATGAGATGTGAACACTTGATGGATTGTCAGTTTAGTATAACAAACTCCTAACCTAAAGTGTCTTGAGGGCTTATCAAAGATTAGCCTTGCCTACGGGTGATCCCACAAAGTTGGTTTACAATTTCTGGGAGATTCAATTTTTTGCTAAAATCACATATTTTTAGAAAATATAATGATTTTAAGCCTTAAAAATTTTCATTTAAATCATTCCAATTGAAGAGGGCTTGATCAAACTACCTTAGATCAAACCCCCTTGGATATAACCCCACTAGTTTAAACCATACCTATAACAATCTCCTTTACACCTATTAAAATGTTGATAAAAAACCACTTTTGATTTACCTTTTGGGGGATCAAATGAATTCATTTAAAATTTATTTTTTGTAGTATGTAGTCCTTATTATAAGCTTCCCAAAAGTATAATTTTAAATAAATTTAATTTAATTATTATATTTATTTTTTATTTCTTGTGAATGTAGGTTTTTCACCGAAAACCAAGCTCTATGTTCCGCACATGTGGAAAAATAAAAGATTATTAAAAAAAATTGAAAATATGAGTGCACCAGATATTGAAGTCCTTGATCCAACAAAAAAAAATTGAATTTCGATACATACAAAAAAATTTATGTTATACAACTGCCAATGTCCTAATTGTAATTGGTTTGACTTTGAAACTTGATTAAGGAAAAAATATTCAATAAAACACTATGAAACCAATTGGAAGCACTAGTTATCATAGTTACAAATTGAAATTGAAAAATTAGAATTTTATCCTTCATGGAAAAAAATTTATGTGTTATATGGTGAGCATCACTCCTTAAAAATGGTGTTTACTAAAAAAACTAGTTTTTGAAGGAGATGGAAAAAGATGTGCAATCGATTCCAAATTTTTAAAAAAAATATATTTAGAATCTATTGACAAAATTGTGCAAATCATAGTTTGCATCATCTTCAAATTCCTCATGGTTTAGCCGCTATAGGTGCCCTGAAAGTGAAGATTTAGTTAGAAAAAATCAATTCAGTGTCCAGTTTGGCCAAAAATTGTAAACCAATATTGTGGGATCACTCCATGTTCAAGCTCAGAGACAATGTAGTTCGACAAGCTATTGTTTTTTAGATTTTTATGTTTGACCTTATTTTGGATGTTTTGTATTTAACTATACAACTTTTTTTGAATATTTTTAGATTTTGATGATTTTGCAAGTGTTTTGAATGTTTTGGATTTTTTGCACAATGTTGACGAGTGTATGGATATGTGATGATTTCAGTGATATGTTTTGAGATTTTGTTGAAAACCAAGCCAGGATTGATTGATCTGATTGATAGATTACCGATAGTGATGACATCGTTGAGGATGACAACAATGCAACCTGATAATGTTGAACAACACAAGAAATGGGAAATGATATATCCTGAGATGATGATGGATTTATTGGATAAGATAGATCAATATTTTTGAAGCTAGGATTGGAACAAAATCTATTGGAATGATTTGATGTGACGTTGAAGTGCAAGGTAGATGCAACTAATATTGATTGTTTGGATTGATGTTTTGGTAAAAAGATAAAGCTTGATAAGGAACATATTTTTGTCAAAATGTGTCATGGGCTAGTGATTTAGATTTTTTCTTACAAATGATTTAACCAATTTGATTTTGCGTTTTGAAAATTTTAGATCACCACATAAGTTATATGATATAGCTCAAAATTTATTCCTAAACCAATATGTAAGTATCTATCCCTGGTTTCTAAAAATGTATGGAATGATATGAGTGGATGCATGGATAAATGAATGGATTGATGGGTGGGTACGTGAAGGATACCAAGGATTATCTTGTGATAGGATAACATGTTTGGATACAGTATGCCTCTTTGGAAAATGCCTCATGGCTCAGATACTGTTGGTTAGGATAGGATCAATGATAGTGACCCATGTCAAGATGTTTTCCATAAGCAAGTGTGAAGCACATACCGAACTTTTTCCAAGATCAAGATAAGTTAGATTGGATGAAAATGGATTGGATAATGAAGGGTTCTTGGATTTATTGTGGATAAGATGGATGGAATGCAAGATTTATTATCTATTGGATGGTATGCTTCCACCTGAAATGGTACACATAGATGCTCGATTCTACTCATGATGCATGTTTGCCAATTTTTCATCATGGTACTTGTCCAAAGTGCCACCGAAGTGGTTTTCACTAGAGGACAATTTTTCCCTTGACTATTTTCTTGAATTTTTTGAAAGTTTATGCTCATGTTGAACCACCTGGTGGTGTTGATGTAGACACTGCTAGTGTTGATATAGATGTTGTCATGATGTTCCAATGATTTCCTGCTTGGAGGAGTTGTTTTTCTAATATATGGGCGCTTGAATGTAACCCCTGGATCTTTTCATCATCTTTATCGATACCAGAGTTAACCTTGCCTAGATGCACACATCACAATAGAGTTCCCTTATAGTCCTTATGATAAAGAGTTGCTACCAATACATGGCCAATACGAGAGTTGGATACCATGGATGTTGATGTGGATGGTGGAATGTGTTGAGGGGTACAAGATGTAGATGGAGTGGTCGACAGTTTGGAATCTTTGATTCTCCAAACTTGGGATGATGAGCAATGATGGGTGGATATGGAGATTCAATTAGGACCAACTTCTTGATATACCTTGTAGGTATCCCTTGAAGCTTTCTTTTGTATCAATGGGTAGTTTTGATGGATACGTTTCCCTTTTTGAATTTTCCCCATAGTTTCTTTGACTAATGGAGTGTGATAGGGATGATTTTCTTTATTTTGGTTTGGTATCCATTTGAATTTTTCTTGTTTGTTTTTCTTTATGGATTCTTTTGATTCAATAATTTACTCATTTCTTTGAGATATACCTCTTTCTTGTGGTTGGTCCCAATTAGTGGGTGGAATGATGCATGGACAACGATTCATGATATGAATGGTTGGAGTGTTGGTAACCATTTCATCATAAGAACTCTTCGTGCTCCCCATGTTGGTGTTTGCACTCGATAAAGTTGCCTCTAGTATTATGGGAGTATTACTGGCATGCTTTGATTTTTTTACTGACAAACCATTTCCTTGTTGTTCAAGGTTGTTTAGCTTTGTCGATTCTTGATAATTCTCGATATCCTCATACTCACTTTCTTCAATCTATATGGAGGATGTGTTTGATTTTGATGCTTCTTCAAAATGTGTTGATGCTTTACAATCCATATAGGAGTCTTACTTATGATCCATTTATGCTCACTCTTCAAAGGATGTTTCCAATTCACCATCCATGTATAGGTCTTCTTCATGATCAATTTTTGATATGTCTATGGATTATGATATGCCTTGATTGTGTGTAAGAATATTAAGACTAGGAGACTCTTGTTCCTTGGTAATGATATCAAGAGTATGAGACTCTTGTTTTGGATGAAGATCATCTACATGTCCATTAGGAGTTAGCATCCCATGGTTAGATGGAGGAGTATGTGATATATGGATATGATCATTATTTGAAAAATCTTGTATGGATCAAAGAATACCCATTAGATTATGGTAGTATCTTGGAGATATGGTTCCCTAATTTTGACTCTGTGTGGTGTTATCTTCAATATTCTTTGGTTCATGTTCTTGACATGGATCAATTTCAAAGGATGGATTGTTTGCAAATGGTTCTTGAATGTCTTCATTATGCATGCGTATTGACTCAATATTTTCTCGATCTTCGACTGAATTTGGATCAAGTGTTGAATTAAGGATTCCTTCAATATCTGCAACCATGAGGTCAAAGGATGTCAATATGTCTTGGAAAGGACCATTGCTAGACTGTGGTGAAAGATGTTGATCATTCTTTGGAATAAATTCTTGAGATATGTCCTCTAACTTGTTAGGTGATGTGGAGATATTGTCGACATGATCATTGGTGAATGGATCTTGAATCTTGTCCTAAAAAATGGTGGTGGTGATATTGTCAATGTTTTTAATCATAGGATCATTGTTGGATATTGTTGATGGGTTTTGATCATGATTAAAAAGTGACTCTTGATGTATGTTGATTTGTTCATTGGATGTGGTAGAAACATATTCAAGGGGCTCATTGATGGATAGATCTTGATCATTGTGTTCAAAAATTGTGGTGGAGAGATTGTCACTGCTATCATTAGTCATTGAATCCTAATCATTGTCCTCAAAAGTTATTTTTCCTTGATCAAGAAGGTCTTGGATGAGATCTTTGAGTTGAGAAAAACTTGATGTTTCTTGAATATTTTCTCTATGATACTCACAATAATCTCTTCTCTTATTCCAAGAGAGATCAATGATAGAGTGATAAGCACTTATTTTTGGAAGAGTGATGAGTTTTGCATTAAGTAGCTTGTTTAATCTTGATTCAATTGGCTCTCCCAAAGGAGTGTATTCACGTTTGTCATCTTGTGAGGTTTGTGCTTGTTGAGATTGACCTAGTTTTGATTCATCTTGGAGATGTGGTGATTGATCTTGTTGAGGTTGTTGATTTTCATATCCAACTTCTTGATATTGAGGATGTTGTTCTTGATATGGTTGTGGACACAACTCCATGTTTTGATGACATGGTATAGCCAATGGGGGAGTGTGTTTATTTTGGGGTGGAGATGCCTCTTGGAACAATGAATAAACTATTTTGATAAGTGAAGCAATTTGATGTCACAAAATTTGATCTTAATTTTGATTTTGACACCCTTGATATAGTTGATTTGGTTGTTGGTCAAACATATTTGGAATATAAACTTGTCGTATTTGTATGGGATCATGCACAAATTGATTTTGGAAAATGTTTTGATTTGGGAGGATGTTTAGATTTTACATCGTAGGTTAACATTGAACATTGTTGTGGTTGGGAAACACATTGCTTTGATTTAGGTACAACCTTGATTTTGCATGGTGTTACCTTGATTTGGATCAATACATTGAGTTGTTAATATATTGTTTGGATTTTGAATAACATTGGTGTGATTCACAAACGTATCTATCCCATAGTTCACCAAGTGTGGATTTGATGTGTTCATGTTTGGTAAGTTTGTATTTGGTATATTCACATTTGGCATGTATTGATTTGATGAGATAATGTTGTTTTGTTGAAGATTCATGTATTGATCATTTCATTGATAGATTTGTAGGTTTTGACGTTGATTTAAATCTATCATAGGGAAAGGTGTTCCAAAATTTAGATTGGGAATACTCACATTTGTTGTATCATTTAGGTTTGTAGGATATAATAATCCCATGTGTGAATTGTATAAATGTGAGTTTTGATAATCAATTGGTATTGTAAGGCTTTTATAGTTTGGTTGATTTAGATCACTCATGATGTTTGCAAGGCTTTGATAGCTTTGGTTGTTTATATTCCATGTTTTTCTTGTGTTTTTACCTTGTTGCAAAAGTGAACCTCTAAGGTATTTTGGACCAATGATGTGAGTGGATGATGAAAGGGGTGTGATGTAGAGGATGAACTTTCTAAATTTTGGACAACACTTTTAGACTCAAAGGTTTGATGTTTTGATGTCTTGGATAAAAGGTGTCAATGAACTTGTAAATCTTTAAGGTAGACTTGTGAACTTTAAGATAAACTAGTCCACAAATGTGATAACTAACTCAACTCAATGTGTGGAAAAGGATCCATTTCACACACAAAGTAGCTAAGTTAGGGGATTGGTTTGATAAATACCTAATTCTAAAGAGTGTTGATGTGTCCAAAATTTTTTAAAGTTGTTTTGTGAAGTGGAATGTAAAATGTGTGAAGGTGGATGAAATGTTTTGACCCAAAATGTGTTAACCTAAAAGGGACATTTGTTTTGCAAGACCAAGATGGTGAGCAACATGCTATACCTCTAAAGTCATAAAACCTTAAGAACTTAATGATTTTGATAATAGAACTTGGACTATGTGTTTGAAATACCCTCCTTGTCTCAATTTGTCTCAACCAAAAGACCAATGTTTGGGGTGTTCATTCGATTTTAATCTTTGCTTTAGTGAGATTGCTTTATTACTACATCAAGAAAGTCTTAATTAATGTTCAAGCTAAAATATGTCTATGTCTAAGCAACCTTCATTCCACAAATTCCATTATGCGAAAATCAAGAAGCTAAGGCCATAGTTCCCTGTGTTAACTTTGGAAAGTATGGATTTAGATATAAGTCCAAATATTTAGAAGCCTCTAAGGATAAAATACTTAGGGACAAGCAACAATATTAGGAATTTTCAAAAGGTATCCATACTTAATCCAAAGGGTTTGAAATTCGATGAATCATATTAACGTGTGTTTAAGATGTTTTAGAACCAAGCAATGTGTTTAATTGACTCACAAGAAATATAACATCCCTAGCTCAAGTGGGTACGCATCTTCTTGGTGGGCTTACCTCATGTCCTGAAGGGATGATTTTACATGCAAATTTGTGGAGGAACAAAAGCAAAAGATTCCATTCTCTTTAAGCCTTTATGCCTTGACCCACAAGTTGAACTTGGTAAGAAACTTCTTGGAATCAAGGTTCCAATGCACCAATTTAAAGAATGTTTTGGAATTGGACTTGGTTGGCTACTAAAACAAGGTTTTTAATAACAAACTGAGAACACCATGACGCATATTCACCTACTTGGCCACTTAAGGATCTTTAACCGTTCCCGTTGATGAGGTAAAAATAACCTCATAGATATACTAAGCCAAATACCCTTCCTTATTTCCCCCAAGTCACTTTCACCCTACCAATTATTTATCTCTAGGATTAGTAATTGCTTACTTTTTGTGAAAAAATGTATAATCTTTATTTCCTGAAATTGATTGAAATAAGCTAACCAGCACTAACATAATGATATAGTTTTTAGTATTGTACAGGTCATTATGCACGGTCGGTCATTATGTTAGCCAAGTGAATTTTAAAGTAGACTTCAAGGCAGTTGAAGACAAGCGTCAGAAGTCTTGGCGTTGAAATTTTAAGAAGTGCATAATGGATTGAGTCTTTTAAAGCTTTCTGTTATTTTCTATTTAAAGACTTCATGGCTCACTTTGGGCCTTTTAAATGCTTTATGTTATGGACCTAAGTTTGTTAGTTAGTTGAATTATGTTGAAGACTTTTTCAATGGTGATCTTCACCATCTGAATTCTAGGATTTTGTTAGCATTTTTGTATAAATATGTAACCACTAGAAATAATGATACTGGATATCATTATGCTATCATAGTATGCTTTTGAACTATGTCTATGTATCACACTTTTGATACGAATAAAATAAGCTTTTCCCATCTCATTCCAAGTGATTAGAATTGTGCGATGGAATTATCTTGGATGGATTAATCTTGAAGTTGCAAGAATTCCTATGATCTAAGCTAAGCATAGTAGTACCTAGAGCTGGCCACTCGAGGGATGGAGAGATGTTATTTTTTGAGACAAGCAGGTATAGAAAATGCTAGATTGAAAAAGGAGCTAGTTTTATTAAAAGAGTCATATGACAGGGTTTATCAAGCTAAACAAGATGCCTATCAAATTGGTGAATTATTGTTAGCCTAGAGAAGACCATCTAGACTGTACTCCATGTTTTCAAATGAGTAACTCTTAAGATGGAAACTATTAAGAATTTCTTGCAATTAGCCTCATGATCCTGATGATAAAGAGTTTGTAAAAATATTTACACAATCAACTCCTGCTCAACAAGATTTGTTGTGCGAATTCTTTGTTCACAACTTATTTTTGGAGAGATACACAGATTTCTATATTGGTGAAGTTCAACTCAGGTCATTTTTGTCTACCATGCAAAACCAAATTCAATGGCAAGAAAGGACAAGAGAGTGTGCATAGGAAAAAAATACTGTTGGACTCCAAATGCGGTACCCTCATAGGAAGCCTTATGCTTTTAAAGTATAGTTTTGAAGCATTAAGATTAAAGAAACTATGAAAAGTAAGTATAATGATAACCTTCAGCTATGTTTTGAGCATTTTAAAGACCAGGGTCCAAAATTGATAAGAAAAGCTTGGCATGCTTGTGAAGAGAGGTATACTCCTCTTCCCATGCACCTTAAGAGAAGAGAGGTGATTTCACCTACTAACATCAATTGGTCCTACAAAAGAGTAGAGGACTTGGTAGAGATTCTGCAAAAACTTAAAACTGACTGGATAGGAATGAGATACAAACCCCCATTACTTCTTTCACCACCTCCTATGGTGCGTATTACTACAGATCAAAACTCTAAAAAAATTTAGTCATGGACAACAAGGGTCAGACTCAATGAAGGATTCCTAAGAAATCCTGAGGATCTGGATAGAGAAGCAGACAATTTTTATGACCTCAGTGCTAAGTATGAATATTTAAACAAGAATAGGGGAAATTGAAGACAATTGACACAAAAAAGAGGAGGGCCTGCTCAAGGTTAGGAGGGGGAGAAGTGATGAGGTAAAAATATCCTCATAGATATACTAAGCCAAATACCCTTCCTTATTTTTCCCAAGTCACTTTCACCCTGCCAATTATTTATCTTTAGGATTAGTAATTGCTTACTTTTTGTGAAAAAATGTACAATCTTTATTTCCTGAAATTGATTGAAATAAGCTGACCAACGCTAACATAATGGTATAGTTTTTAGTATTGTATAGGTCATTATGCTCATCCAAGTGGATTTTAAAGCAGACTTCAAGGTAGTTGAAGACAAGCGTTGGAAGTCTAGGCGCCATAATTTTTGGAAGTGCATAATGGATCGAGTCTTTTAAAGCTTTTAGTTTTTTTTGTTTAAAGACTTTATGGCTCACTCTGAGGCTTTTAAATGCTTTATGTTATGGACGTAAGTCCATTCATTAGTTGAATTCTATTGAAGACTTTTTCAGTGGTGATCTCTGAATTCTAGTATTTTGTTAGCAGTTTTGTATAAATATGTAACTGCCAGAAACAATGATACTGGATATCATTATGCTATCACAATGTGCTTTTGAATTGTGTATGTATTACACTTTTGATATGAATAAAATAAGCTTTTCCCATCTCATTTTGAGTTATTAGAATTGTGTGATGGAATTATCTTGGATGGATTAATCTTAAAGTTGCAAAAATTCATGTGATCTGAGCTAAGCGTAGTAGTACTGAGAGCTGGCCACTCGAGGGAATCATAGAATAGATAAATAAGTATTTTATTTCCACTTTTGTTATTTTTATTTTGTATATGATAAATGTGAATGAATGTGATTTGTATGTGTTGAGCTTTGTCAAGTTATTCCTGTAGGTTGTAGTGTGAATTTATAATCTTTAGTTTTGTTTATCTGAAATTCCAGAACACCCACTTTATTCATCAATTGTAGGTTGTTAAGTTTGTTTTTGGTTAATAGTTAGATGTTAGTTGATAGTTGTTATAGTTTTATTGCAAGAATTTCTTCTTCAGTAATTTTCATGCTTTCTAGTTTAATCATTTTATGCTTTCTAGCTTAGTAACTTTCATGCTTTCTAGTTTAATCATTTCATGCTTTCTAGTTTAATAATTTCATGCTTTCTAGTTTAGAAAACTTTACGCTTTCTAGTTTAATGGCCTTTTAGTTTAAGTTTTATTTACAACTATTCCAAGCATTCAGAAAGTCTGAAAGAGTTAGTCAAGATGTTTCCTATTGCATATAGCCTTTGAACATTACCTGGTCGATACATTTGATGCATTTTTCAACTAAAGCAATAGGACCTAACAACAACTTGTCACCTGTCCCACTTAAGACATAGGAATAGGTGTAGTGTGTTATGAATTCCCTAGATTGATGCTAATTTCTCACAATTTTACATCCTTTACTTAAATCCCACCGGTAAACATGCTTGCAAGAACTTGACTATGAGTTCTCCATTGTGGGATGTATCTCATAACAAGCCCTCTCTTAAGGGTCACTCAAAGCAAGAAAGTACACTTAAGTATTTCTCTTCACACAAGATCGCACGAAGTGTGAGGGGAGTGGATATGCACTACACGTGTATACAAGCAAAGCAAGCACTCATTCATTTTAATTCCATAAAGAAAAATGACTTCATTTTAAGCACCAATGAAAGTGTTTGTTTGTTTTTTCCAATTTTAACTAATATTTCAAAATGAGGTTGTTTGAGTCAATTTTAACTAACTTTGAAAGCAAATTTTAAACCCAATGGAAGCTTAGTGGTCCTAAAACATAAATCAAAGCAACATATGACAGGTTATGATTGTCCCATAAGTGTGAAAACACTTTTACAATGTATTAACAAACATTAATATGCTTCTTCACTTCAAGTTTTTATTTTCAAATATGCAAAACTAGTTAGCCTCAAAAACAAAAACTAGATGTCAGTAGAATGTTAGAGAGCATATGAAGTTAAAAATTTAAAGCACGTGTGAAATTAGCTTTTTTTTTACTAGTAAAAAGTGTCACTAAAATCAAACACGTCACTAAACTCAAGGGATGTCACTTTGGTGAAGTTAGGGTGCACCACTCCGCACTAAAATAGGGACATCAATTGTGTTGCGAAAATGAATGCGTTACTATTGTTGACTTCTCTTTTGTGCTATTTGTCCTTGATGTTAAAACTAATTGATTATGGCTTTGGCATATTCATTGGTGCATTTGGCTATTCATGTTTCAATACTTGGCATATTCTTTGGTTAATATATGGACAGTGATTTGATGGTTTATCTTCAATTTTGTGGTACTGATTATGTTGGATTCTTGTGCAGTTGATGTTTAGGTGAATCATGTTGTTGAAACTCAGTTTCAATGTTACTGGTTTTTATCTACATTGGCATGCTTATTCTCAGTCTCTATTTGGTTCTGTTGAGACACATACAGGTGATAGCATTTCATTGCTCAGGTTAAAGGTAATTTGGTAAGCTTCAATTTTCATGAAGACTTGTATTGCACATTCACTTTATTCAGTTTTTATGTGCTCAGTTTATATGATTGCATCATCTTTGACAACACAAATAGTCTATGTTATTGGCAGTATAAGTGTTCTTTTGCATTCACAATGCTAGTGATGACAGCTACAGGTTTGGTGCATGATACCTTGAGTATCCTTCACAAAGACAATTCTTTAACATTTGTTTTATAATGGTTTACATGGTAACATTAATTTACAAGGAGCAATCAAATGCAGTGCGGTGGTTTGTATTTCAAATAGCAAATGCATGCTATATTCAGTGGTATTAAGTTAAAGCCATTTATGGCTTTGACTTAAAGTATTTGGGCTTCTCGCAAGTGATATGATTTACATTTTTCTATCTTCTAGCTAAGCTTTACTATATCTCACAATGGTCATAATGTTCAATTTATTTCATATCAGCCTTTTGTTAGTATTTAAAATAAAATCCATTTCATTGGTTGTCGGTGATCATAGTATTAGGATTTATATTACTTGTTGACCACATTTATTGGGGTCATCACTTTACATCAAGCATTTCATTTTTCATATAACTCATTTGTATCGACCATGTTACAATGAGCATACCATATTTCATAATGTTTGATTATGTGTGTCGGCCCATGGGAAATTTGGAATATACGAAGGCATCATATATGTTTTATGTGGTCAATGTTTGACAACACTAATGAAATCTTCGACAACAAGTAAAAGGTTATTATCAAGCAGATTCAAAAGCATTATGAGTATTGAACTTCAAATGATTATCGATTGTGAAAAAGTTTTCAAAGTCATAGTGAACAAGAGGTAAAAATATAAAATAGGGCAAAGACATTTCATTGTATGAGCTGAACCCTAGTCGCCACCATGAACTTTCTCTTCTTAGCTATAGACATACTAAGAGGATAGTGTTTGTTGGAAGCTCAAGGCTAAGTTTGTGTAGACCGAGGTGACAAAGCACAATTGGAAAGTGGAGAGCCATAGTTTGACTTTGGAAGTTTTTAGCAAGGCAGTTATAAGTGTCTTGAATCAATTCATGTGGCATGAGTTTGATTTCTTGTTTCCATAAACAAGTATGGAATGGTTTTGTTCAACATTTTAATGATCATTAGAGAAACAGTTTACAAATGATTAGTGGTTCGAAGCAAATGATTTTGTAACTGAAACAGTTGGTCATATTTTAAAAAAGCGAAAATGTTTATTTTATTTTATTTCAACTGTATTTGTTAGTTTGATTTAGAAATCCTAACTCGAGGGTTTGGTTCTTGACTCAAGGTCTCATATTTTAGAACAAGGGCTTCAGTTTTTGTGTTGTATAAAAAGAATGGCAATAAGCCATTATTTGGTTGAGAGGTTTTGAAAAGAATATTTGTTGAAAAGAGAAAATATAGATGAGAAGTTTATAAATCTGAACAGAGTATTGTTGAAAGAAAAGAGGGTTTATTATAGTGATTTCATTTGTATTTAAAAAGGAGAAAAGAGGGCTTATATTGTATATGTCTCTGGTTGTATTACAAAGGTTATTTTGAGTTTTTTAGTGAGAGTATTTGCATTGTCATAAGCAAATACATTTTGTAGTGGGCATTATTGAAAATAACATTTTGTTTTGTATCCTATTTTGATTTTGTGACTGCAAATAATCTATGCAATTATAAGGTCCCAAAAGGTTGCATTATCATGAGATTTTATTTCAAAAGAATTTGGTGCTTCTAACTTGAAGTGGGTGCTTCAGTTTGTTATTGGAGTTGGTGCTCCACATTGTTATTGGAGTTGGTGCTCCACATTGTTACTGAGTTGGTGCTCTAAAATTATTGTAAACATTTTTGGAATTAAGCCTGCAAGGCATTTTGGAGTGGTTTTTCTATCGCAAGAGGGTTTTCCACTCGACAAATTTTTGTGTCTCTCTTTTGTGTGGTTTGTGCCTATCTTGCATAATCTTTCTTTCAGTCATTTATGTTGATTTGGTTCATGCAATGCTCTAATACTTTATCATTGTTCAAATTTACCTAAATGATCAAGGTTCAATTGTTAATGTGCAAAGTTTGTATGTTAAATTTTGTCATCAGAAAGTTTGGTATCCTTGCTAAAGAAAGCATCAAAAGTTGTTCATTCAACACTATATGAACAATATACACCATGCTTTAACATGAGTTATTAGGCATTCATGTTGTATTTGATTAAATCACTATTCCAATCATTCAAAGTTCAGTTTTTACATTGCATATATAAAGTCACATTTTGTCCAAGATCAAAAAGAGTTTAAATCTACATTTCTTGTCATAAAAAGTTTTAAAATATATTACTCTGATTCACCCCCCCTCTCAGAGTAATTCCACTTCCAACAATTATAATGAAAATCCTAATGTTAGTCAAAAACACATTAACATCGCTATATTAAATATGCGTTGATGAAATTAAAATATAGGTCGCTATATTTAAATCAAGTGTGTCATTGTATAGTGACACATCTCCCTGGCATCATCAAAGCCATCAAAAGCGTCACCATTTCTCTAAACTTGCAACTCATGAAAATTTAAGAGAAATTCATCAAACGAAGTTAGTAGAGCCCTTCCTCTAGCACCAAAATGTGATTGTAATCATAGTGTAGGTTAAATACATCAGATCCATACAAATTTAAGACATATTTTTAACCCCCTAAGCTACAATCTCAATGAGATGTTCAAAAGCTTAAAAGACTAAGCACCCATTAAACTAAACATGAAATAAACACAAAAACATAAAGGAAACCTATTATAAGAATTCAAACCTTATCCCATCGAGGGAGTGGTGCCGCATTGATGTGGAATGACGACCCTTTCCCAATCCCTTGGATAAACAAGTCGTTCCAATAGATTTTATTGATGAAAACTGATGAAACTAATGAAATATGAACGAAACATGGATGCAAAACTAGTTTAAAATGATGAAAATGAGTGCTAAATACTAAAATGCTTGATGGAGATGAATTTGGGAAAGCTCCTCACCACTTTGAAAAAATATTTTGTTCAATGTAATAACAATTTTGAAGCTACACCATAGTGTTCCCTTGTAGGAAGTTGAAGCTCATACATAGGGATGTCCTTGATTGGTGGTAGTTGGCTCAGGTAACCAAAGAGCATGATTGATTACCCTCCAAATGGGATCTGGTTATGGCCAAGGAAAGCTTCACACAACCTCATGTTAATGCTTTGTAGCAAATTTGGACCGGTGAATCACATTTCATCTATAAGAATGTAGAAAATTTAGTACACTATTTCTTGAAAGGTTGCAAGTGTTTGTCCTTGTAGGGGGCCATTTGTTGCATAAGTGACTGTTGTTATGCCAAAAGATCGACCTATTAATGCCCAATACAACTGTCACATTTATACAAGATCCAAGATCCATAAGAGGTGGTTAAGCCATGTCACGAACCCAAGCGTCGCATTGCACAACACAAGGAGACCAAGGGAGAGAGTCTTGCAACAATTCCCCCCAGCGCAAGCGAGGGGTTCAAACATGTGACCTTGGCTCTAATACCAATTGTTGCATAAGCAACTGTCGTTGCACCAAAAGATTGACCTATTAATGCCCGATACAACTACCAAATTTATACAAGATCCAAGATCCACATGAGGTGGTTAAGGCATGTCACGAAACCAAGCATCGCGCTACACAACCCAAGGAGGCCAAGGGTGAAACTCTTGCAACACCATTTCTTTGATTGGTATGCAAAGGGAAGAATGAATTGTTGACACTTCTATGTTGAATGCTACAACACCTGTAGGTGCGAGAAGTAGTAATGGTGATTAGACAATTAGAGAAATGTTCACAAGTGTGAACTTGATGCTTGTTATTAGGCGTGACTTTTTTATTCTTGTAGTTCCTTGAATAATGATTTTTAGTGGTGGTTGCAAAGTTTTGGCAGTAAATGCAACATGACTATATCAAATGCTTTTTGTTGTTAATTTGATAGTTCATTATGGAAAATTTGACTAAGCACATCAAGGACTTGAAATGTTGGGTAGTGGGAGTTTATTAAAGTAGTAGCCATAATTTGTTGTAGTGGATTGAGGTGAGGAGCTCTCCAGTCATGGTTTAGGTCTATTTCAAGTTGACCAAGCATGTCAAGTTCATCTATTTGCAATGGAAGGCTTGGTTATAGACCCAAAAAGGCTTTCCATTCACTTTGGTTGTGTTCTTGCATTCCATTTCCCTTGCTAGAAATTGTTTCAGCATTGGGTTCTTCAATTGGTTCTACTGGTGTGTGTCTAACATTTCATGGATGATAGTTGCATGAGAACCTCTCCCATTGTGCCATAGTAGACAGGGAGAGTGGTAGTTTTAGTAGATGGAAACTCTCCTGGGCACCAATATCACGATCCACAAGGCTCTCAACAAGCATTTTTTGAAAAGCTACAGGGGCTAGCTTATCAAACTCAAAATTGTTTAAAATGCAAGAAAGTGTTGCATGATATGTTTTGGATTTATTTTCAACTTTTGTTGCATATTTTGCAATATATTTGAGTACTGGATCAATTGAGGGAATGGGCTGGCAATCTAGATTCAAGTGATCATCATTACGAGTAGGGGTGTGTTTGGGTTAGTCATTCTTAGCATTTGAAAGGGTTGATTTATCTTGCATGCTATAAGGGGATTTATATCGATCTTTGAGAGATGTCCATTTTCTCCTTAGACATGTTAGCAATGTACACTTTGAATGACGTCAAACATAATTGAGAAGTTCATTGTAGTCAGTGGAAGGGTTGGTTGTTAGAATCATTTTTGTATCCATTAAACATGGGTTATCAAGAATAGATTTAGTAAATGTTTGGCTTCTCAATGCAAGGGGTTGTGGATTCTATGCAAAGACATATTTTTCAATCTATTTAAGTGTATTTTGTACCGATGGAAGGTTATTCCATTGTAATTTGGTAGTGTCAACTACTTGCTTGAGCCAAAGGAAACCATGGATATGTGTGGAGCCTCTGCGTTGGCATTCATACCTATCAAGAGAGTTTTTTAGCAAGAAGTAAAAGTATGAATTTAATGTAAAAGCATAATGTGAGAAATTTTATATTTGTACCAGTAGTCAGTTGCACCGAGAAATTTTTCAAGCACCTCTTCATAAAATGTAGTAAATATTTGGTGCATGTATGGTGTAGATAGGTGTGGATCTTGAACTATATTTTGTAGCCTCCACCTAGAAGCCACATGAGGATTTGTAGGTGTGGTAGACGACATGATTCTATGCAAGTCTGGCCATTTTGTATTTGCTATGCTAAGAGTAAATAACAGTGTTGGGCAATCAATTTGAATGACCATGTCAAAAATCTCCCCTCTATGCTGGTTCAAGAATGGATGTGTACCACAGATAAATGATCCAAATCATACTAGTTGGTCTAAAATTTTGTCATTAGGCATCTCCTTCAATCTTTGGTGAAGGTCACAAATCGTTGTTGGGAAATAATTATCCAATTTCCTATGGACAAACACAAATTTTGTGGATCGACTTTGATGTGTTGTCCAAACCTATTATCACAAATACCTTAGAAGATGGAGAAAATATGCATGTAACTTAAATTCTTTCATATGTTGTTGATTGGATGCGGCTAAGCCTTTTGGAAACAAAGTGGGGAATGCCATAAAAAATAATCCTTTAGCGGTGTATTCATTTACAGGTGAAAAAATTGGTGGCCATTCAATAGTAGGTGTTGGTCATCCTTTCCTTAGTTGTAATAAGGAACACAACTCTTCCATCTCTCTACGTGCAGATGAGAGGTTTTCCATGAATGAATTCATGGCTTGCATGTTCTCTTGCAAGAAGTATTTCTTTGTAACATCTATTTACATGAAGCCTACATCTATGGGATTGGGATTTGAAGTTGTAGCATATAGAAGGTTTGAGATATTAGTGGAGGCATGGGGTAAGCATGATAATGCAACATGATTTAATTGTACATAGTTGTAGTATGAGTCATTAATTTAATTATTATATTTCAATGCCTCATGGACACATCCTCTATTGACATAGAAGCTATATTGTTGATGCTTGATAGTTTGCTTGTCAACTAGTAGTATATCTAATTCATCTATATGCCTTGGCAAGTAAGTTGCAAGTATAAATATCTCAAGGAAAAGAAATAGTGTGGCCACTGTATTTTAGTTGGCCCCCTCTTGCATAGGTAATATATAGGATGGGGCTAACCCTTGTTATTAACATCTCCTCAATTTGAGTTAGTTTATGCAAACATGCAGGTTCCTCACTAGGGTCCATGTTCCATTTCGAGAAGCGATGACCATTTTTTCTAATATACATCTATAACAAGTAGAGATTCCATGTGATTGCCTAGTTTTAATTCCTATCTATATCTTTCCATGTAGACTATACATGTTGACATGTTTGAAAGGCTATCCAAATTTGAATGGAAGGTATTTCTAGCAGTGCAACAATTGCAAGAAAAAGGTGGAAGATGGATTTGAGCAAGTGAGTTGAGTTGAGTTGTAGGTTGCAAGAGGTGCAAGCGTTTGTAAATGGGGGTACTAGAAGGAGAGAGGGTAGGTGTGGAGGCGCCATTAAGGAGGATTTTATGTTTTTTATAAATTTTTACAGTCTTAATATTATGTTTCATTGCATGGTACTGTTTACGTTGTATTTGATTTTGACAAGCATGTTTTACTTGCATCCTTTCATTTTGTACTTCCATGACAAGGTATGTTGAGGATCAAAGTAATAATGTGATATCAAATTACGACATGGGAAATGAAGGGGAATAAGCATTTGCAATTTATCTTTTGGTGACTGTCATTCATAAAAAATATGCAAAATAATTTGAAATAACATGACCAACTATTTTAGAGAATATTAGGTGATAACATGGTGTGGACATAAAACTTGGCACATAGAAAAATAACACAACATTTTTTGGTGGTGTCAATCAACATAAGTATGCATCATAATTTGAAATAACATGACTAATTATTTTAGAGAATCCTAGGAGAAAACATGGTGTGAAAATAAGTACTTTAAAAAGATCAAAGTAATAATACGATATCAAATTGAAGCATGAGAAATGAAAGAAAATGCTCGTCTTTGCAACTTGTTTTGGTGGTTTCAATCAACATAAACAAAGACGAGCAAGTCACCAATGCTTTTACATTGCCACATCTAATGGGTTTTTTTTAAGCTTGTAGTTAAACATGAGGAAATTATCCATGGTATTAAATTTCAAGTCTTTGTACAACGTGGATCTAAAGTTGTAAAGCCATGGTTTTTTGTGATGGTTAGAAAATGGTGGGTGACAACTTCTAGCATTAAGGATGGGTTTGGAAATTTGACTTGTGGTGTGGGTGGTTGGAGTGTTTCATAGACCTCTTTGTCTTGGTTTATTTTATTTTTGGTATGTTTGGTAGTTTTGGTTACTAGGTTTTTTGGTTTTTTCTCTAAGACAATCACCAATAAATTAATGTTTTTTGTATCTTACAATAGTAACCTTGGTCATTATAGCCATCTTGATTTTGTAAACTATTTTTTTCAAATCGTACAGGTGAGGGTTTTAATATAACCCTTTGTACTATTGTAAACTATAAAAAACTTAAAAAACAAATTTCTAAATTATAAACCATCATGCCACAAACTCTTCTTATATACATTAGAATAAGAACAACCTTGTAGTTACTAAAGGATCTTATCAACATTTTGTTTCCATGATCCATTTTAAACTCTTCTCTCTATCTAATTTTGCATCGTGATAATGGATCACGAAGTTTGATCCAAAAGGTTGATGCTAGAAAATAACATAGTTTAAATCTAGAAATCTCAACAACATAATACTAAAGGATCTTTTTATATTATCTCCCTTATATAATAAAATATTGTAGTTTGTTATGCTTGAGTCCCTCAAATGGTAAGGTCTCTTAACTTTATTATTTGTGGCCTTACAAGTAGATTAACTTCTATAAGCTTTATTTAATAAAAACATACAATCTTAAAAATAAAGCCCTCTTCAAGATACATTACAATCTAGTAGAACCCTTTAAAACGCTTATTATTATTAGTGTAATATAGATTTCAATGTGCATTGTTATATGTGTATAGAACAAATAAACTAGTATACATATCTTAAATACATCTAACAAGTGTATTATTAGTTCCTGCCGGTGGCAGGTATACTTACGCTTTCACCTAGGTCTATTATGTTTGCAACTACCAACCAATCGAAGTCAAGAATTAAACTATGGGTACAAATTTTTCTAAAGTTTATTTTTGTCATATTTATTTAATATTTTTCACACAAATTTTGTCAAATTCTATTGGACAATAGATTACTACAGTCATATTTTGGATGATGTAATCAATTTTAATATTGTATGGTTTTGTCATTTATTCGGATTTCAACACTATTCTTGCATAGTTCATTTTTATGGTTTGGCATCGAAATAATTTTTTTGCACCCCAACTTTAAGATAGTGACATAGAAATCAACACTATGCTTGCATAGTTCATTTTTTTTTATTGATATTATTCGGTTGGTGAAGAGACTTTAAGATAGTGACATAAAAATCAACAAATAATTGTACCTATTATTTAAGAGCATTCAATGTGGAAGAGTGGTGTAGTGGGTAGTGCTTTGTACTGTTCCAATTGACTATGGAGACTATTGATTGCATTATTGCAGTTGATGGTCGACAATATGATTGTATGAAGATTGTTTTTTGATAACAAAATCAATAATAAGATTTTTTTCAAATATTCATTTATTGCCATAGTTATCAAAAAAAATGAAGGCTTTATAAATACATCTTATGAGTTCGCAAATTCCGAATGTGTGGAAAAAAAACTAGGAGTTTCTAAAGTGCTTTGCAGTGTTCGACAAAGAAAATAAGCTGATACAGAGTCTGTCGGCGTCAACTTCACCAACAGATTCATTGTCGATTAACACCGCAGAATTATCCTGACTAACCGTCACGTCGTCAAGCCTGGTAAGTTCACGTCAGCCTCTTCTTCATTATCTGTAAACATGGTCAGTTTATGGGCTTCAAGCTTTTGCATTCTATTGTATTCATGTTGACGAGGTTGCAGCACCGATTCTTGAATTTAATTATGGTTTTTAAACCAAAATACAGCTTGTTTCTCCTCTGAGACTTATCCCAAAATTGAAAATCCCTTATGGGTCCTCTGGAAATGAATCCTGTGATAATTAAACTCGCAAATCCTCCAAGATAAGTTAATAAAAGGTAAAGCTTGACTTGGTTTATGGTCTTTAAATCTGATACGGATTGTTTTTGTTATTAATCCGCTGCAAACATCAGCCTGCTGTGAGACTCACAAACCCCTCCTGGGTTAGCCTGCAGTAGTGCCTTTGGGCGAATTAGCTCCTAGGTTCTCTCAATGTACTAAGAAAAATCCAGTTAGACCTTATACCTCTTCTCTAATGTCCTTGTTAGTTGTCTCTTATTTGGATTTGTCCTCCACGAACCACTTGACTGGTTACCTCTAAAAGATTGAGAATCTATATATGGACTGCCATATACAAACCATACACATGTGGTAACGTATACACACTGTGTATATTATTCTCCTATTTATGGCTCTAGTGTATAACCTACAACAGTTCCCTGTTGAACGCTTCATGCCAATTCAACTATTAGGTGCTCCCCCCTGGCGGCTTCCCTGCACATACGCATTGTGTATATCTCAATCACCAAGCCGGAGGCGATGAAAAAACACAATCTAGAATCTTTGGACAAATAAGGCACAATGCAGAATACCCACCACTATAGACCCATGCAAACTATTTCTTCCTCCGACTCAGCTACCATTTGACTTTTCCCAGTAGAACCTTCACGTTCAACGGAGAATTCATCTCCATTAATACTCTATAAACAAATTCAACACAAATGTTCATCTTTGAATCATTCAACGAAGAACCGTCAGTAGCTCCCAAAAAAAGACTGCCTCTAGAAGGTCAACAATGTGTGATCACCACCCACATTTATAGTTCCCTTGCAAAGAAGAAACGCATAATTTTTTATTTCTTTCAGAGCTTCCTTGCTTGTAGTCAACACACACCGCGTGTTTAGATTTGCCAGTAGTTTTAAGCTAAATAACTTCACTGATACTTCAAGAAGAAAAAGAAACCCCTTTTGACCGAGAATAATAAACACGGGATCTTGCAACCTGCACATGACCCAAACTAGGCCTACTTACAACGTTGGCAAACAACGACTGTTGGAAATGTGGCAAAGCACGGGGTTTGAGTTGCGGGGCTTGAACCTTGGTTAATAATTTTCATGTGCAAAATGACAAGAGTGTGTAGAATGTGATGTACGACGAACCAATGAGTTGGTTTTTTGATAAATGCAGCAAATTCATGGAAGTTTCGTGCCTCTGTTTTTGAAAAATCACTGAATTCCAAGAGTCATATTCGCACTCTTCTTTTCTTCATTTTATTTGTGATGACTGTGTATCTGAATGGTAACTTGCTCTCCTTTTATATTGTTTGAAATCTTTATTGTCAGTTTTTGAAGCTTTTGGTCAAGCTGGATGCTTTTCCTACTATTAGATTAGATTACTTGTGCTCAATCCCAACCATTAAGCATGTAAGCATTGTTTCTCAATCTACCTGATTATTTGCATGTACACCCAAGAAGAGACCACTGTAAATTAGCTTTTCCTATCAGTCTTGCAACCTATTTTGGAATTAATAGACCAACTTGATGATATATTCTGGATCACATGATTTTTGTTGACTAGACTCTTTAAATTAATAAGCAAAAAGTTGTGAATGTCACAAATCAGTTACCATCCAGAGACTGTCATGGATATGTTCATAGATTCTAATAGCAGTAACTATGATGATGGAAGCCTTGTTATACTATGAAAAATTATATCAATTATGTGGAACATTCTGACGCTCTATTCACACGTAACTGCAATCATTAAAAAATCTATGTTATGGTATTTAAATTAGTTAGAGATTTAATAGCCTAATGCGAGGCTATTAAAATTTGATCTGGCATGTAGAAGTATCTCATTATCGACTGCCTGAATCATTACGATGCATAAATAAATCCTAAGACATCTTATAGAAAGAATCATCGAATGCATATTTATTTAACAAAGATAATCTGATTAAAGCAACAATTAGCAGCCAAATACTGATCAACAAAGAGTATCAAACACTCATAGCATTAACTTGGGCAAACAAATTACACCACTATCTATTTAAATGGAAAACACTTATCCATATGCTAATGGTTGGCCTGTATAAGGTAGATCTCAAGGACCTTTTTCAAACTGTATTTACTTTCCTTTAGATATGTCCTCTAAAGCAAATTATGAAGGATAAACCAAACATATGAACAAAGCAATCCAATTGATCAACATTTCTTGTAAACTGTATTTCTCTACATTTACATATGTCTTGTAAAGAAAATTTCGAAGGATAAACTAAAAACATGAACAAAGCTAATTGATGGATATTTCTTACAACTCTATAAACTTAGACTTATAGTAAACTTTGGGAACAACATATTTTAAATTACAACACAGATTCATATCCATTTCCAAGCCGCCAACATTACTACTTCATCTCACACACAAGAAGTCACCTCAGACAACGAGATTGAGGCAGGCTTCTTCTTTCTTCTTTCAATCCAAAAGATTTTTTACCAAAGGCTTGTGTTGGGTACTTCCTGCAACATAAACCTGACTCTTCACCACCATACATTTCCAAGTTTGCCTCTCTTCCTCATTTTCCCAATACCCAAATAAAGATCAATTTGGTGCTCTCTGTCACCAAACGGCCTCTGATTTCTCTGATATTTTAAGGTTGCAACACAATATGATCATTTTGAAGCCCTTGGGAATTGAATAAACTAGCCTAAAAAGCCTTGGACTGCTGTACTATAACCATCAAATTTTCATTGAATGAAGTGAGAAGCAGACACAACATGAGAAGATTGGTCTGTCAGCCATCCAACAAATTAATGAAAAATTCTTCACAATACTCCATGTTCCTTCTTTGGTTTTTGAATCCAAATCAGATTATGTGGTTTTTGTTCTTGTAGGACCTTTTTGAATCCATCTTTTTGGACCATTTCAGAATTCGGTGATTAAAGCTGCAATTTTAGTTGCTTGCTATACTATTAGTGATTACTTTTTGATAGCAACTTTTATATTTAGATTAGTTCAATTAATGATTTTAATTAGGATTCATCATGGATATATTATGTTGCACCATATTGTACACTTGAAATTTCAAACTATAAATTGATTGTTCTAGATTTGTCATTATCTTATCAACTTGCACATCACACACTTTTTGCTGAATGAATAGATGAGCCATTTGCTATCATCAAATGAATCATACTAGTGCATATCAAAGGTACCTACACTAGACAGTTCAATGGACATTACATGAAATGTAGAACAACATTGACAGCCTAGGAATTATATTCTTATCATGGAACCAAATGAAGCATACATTATTTACATCATTGATTTTTTGACTATGTAGAATTGGAGAGGTTTGGTTTTGGCAAAAGCATTTTTGTGTTAAATTTTGTTTCATTATACTCTTGAAGTTGATAGTATATGCAACATGGTTTAACACTAAAAATGCTTTGGCTAAAATAAAAGTTGTCCAATGCAAGTATCTATATCGTAAACATGATGTTACATATTTGAAGAATGCAAACCATAGTTCATTAAATATTGAGGAAATGGTATTTCAGTACCAACAACTATCCATGTATTTGCCAAAATTGTCCTCGAGAAAAATAGAAGATGACAATTAGTGCGAATGGAAAAATATAACAAATAATGCAATATATGTGTGTCAAGCACCTTTATGATGGCTACACAAGCTCATATTGACGACTATGGTATAAAGGGTATCGTTTCATGAAGTTTCAATCTACAAGAGACTTAAAATAATTGGTTTGCCTTACAAGTGTAATGGCCATGATCATAGGTAGAGAAGCTCACATTGACCAGTATGTTGTAAAGAGTAATCTGTGATGAAATATAATACATATGCTTCTCAGAATATGAATCTATAGTGTCTTTTGTTGAAGAACATCAAAAGGCTTGAGGTAAACAAAAGATAGTATTGTGTTCAAACTTGAGAGCTATTAGCACACTCCATAGTAGAAAATGAATAAAGCACATCCAATAGGACTTGAAATTTTTGAACCTGGAAAAGATGTTAGCATCAATGTCCTAATTTAGGAACTTTTCACCTTAACAAGCATCTAGGTATTGCGCAAAATCCTCTTTGTCAAAAATACAAGATGACAAATACCAACAATGGAAAAATGTTATAACTGAAACTGAAGTTGCAAAAAATGTCTACCATTAAATTTTGTATAAATTCTAGACATGGCTTTTGTGAGTAATTGTAAAGCAATATCTCTGTTGTCAGGTGGCATTAGCATGGATAGACAAGCACACACTGACCCCTATGATATAAAGGGTATCATCTCATTAAATTTCAATCTTGACCAGAGTTGAAAAAATTGGTTTCCCTTGTAGTTGTAATCGACATGATTAGCTTAAACTGAGTAGTTCATAGATGGAAAGAAGTAAGTTGATGATACTCCCAAAAATCATATAAAGCAAAGGTTCATGTGTAGCTTTTTCAGTGTATTTAATCATCATGAAAGGCATTTTCACATGAGATTTCAATGTGGGCCATAGTTGAAATTTTTTAATTTCCTAAGATTTCTTTGTTTTGACAAAAAAAATCTAGGAGTTATGTCATTGGAATTGTGAAAATTTCTCATTTTTGAGAAAGCAATTTGTCATTAGAATGTATATTTAAAACCATCATCTTTTGCAGCTGAAGGACATCAAGACAACAAAATGAGCAAATTATGCAAAAGGAATATAAATGTTGACAATGGCTATGACAAGACGATGTTAATGGGATTTGCAATTTTGATAACAGAAATGTTGATCCTCTTTGCATTGCTCATCTTAGTAAAAAAAACATCTCATTTTATAATATTAGCTGTAGCAAGTGTATTACTCATATTTTCTATATTTGGAATTTGACTATTTCTTAGAAATAAAATACAGTTACTCTATGAATATGCTAAAGACTTTTAGATAAATAAATAAGTTGTGAATTTATTCTATTATGATCTATGTTGTGTTTCCTATACGTAATTCTTTGTTATCAAATTTGCATTAATAAATTTCAATTTGCACTTGATACAACATTAGAAATGCATATATCTTAGATAGGAAAATGTTTTGACAAAGTGTCAATTGTGCTTTAGAAAATTAAACGAAGCAATGGAGAAAAGATACAAAGGTGTCAGAAAAAGATCGGGTAGTTATGGTGCAAAAATCTATAACCCCAACTTAAAGAAGCAACAATGGCTTGGAACTTTTGGTAGTGCAGAAGAAGCAGCCCATGCTTATGATAAAGTTGCAATTGCAATTGCAGGAAATAATGCAATCACCAATTTCCTCTATATCAATTCTAAACCATTTAGCGACTTGTCAAAGGAACCTGCTCCTGAATTATGTGAACCTGAATCGAGAATAAAAAAAAGAACTCAAAGAATATATTTGGAAAACAGTGTGCATTTGATCGATGCAGAGAGAAAATAGAGGAAAACAAAGAGCTATGTTTGAGTTATGTTGAGTCTAAACAATTTGTAAAAATTAGGTCATATAGAGGTGTTAGGCAGCGTCCTTGGGGTACCTATGTTGCAGAAATTTGGAATAATAAATTGAAAAAATGACAATGGCTGGGAAGTTTTGTAACTATTGAACAAGCTGCCTATGCTTATGATATGGCTGCAATATCCATTAAAGGAAATAAGGCAATCACAAATTTCAACTATACCAATTCAAACCCAGGAGACCTATCACAATCCAGTAAATTTTTGAAACAAACTTTGCTTCAGAAGAGCTCAAGCAGTTTAAGAATAGAAGAAGTAGGATCAGATCCCATGACTGATAACAATATTTCTCAAGAGAACATTGTTAATGATATACAATGTTTTCCAAATATGATGGATGACAATCAATCCCTTCTTGACCTTCATTACAACAAATTAGATCTTCCTATTTCTGATCCAAAAGATATTAGTGTCATTTGTAGTACCAATATTGATACTAGAATACCATTGCAAGACTATATCTTTGATAATTCTATTACAAACTTTGGCATGCATTTTCCAAGTACATTTGAATTTGTCAATTTTGATATCTTTTGTCAGAATCCCAATTTTGTAAGTTCATCTTCATTGCCATGCTTCGAGCCCAATATTAGCTCTACTGATAGCCCTATTCTAGTTAGTTGTTCCAAAAATGACATGACTTCAATGATGAATACTGAGAAATTGAATTTTCCCAAAGAAATTGAAAGTCAAGATACATTCCCATTCTTGATAGATTCTCGATTTGTAGTTGACAGTCTTGAGAGAAATGAGCAAAACAATATCAATTATGATATTAGTAATTTGTATGAAGTTGGTACTGCTTGTACATCGATTTACATGAAGAAACATGTTCCTCCTCCAGCCCCTGCCACATCTCCAGTATCGGCATTCACTTTAGATATAATTTCTTTTGAGGAAGTTGTTAATGTTTCTTCTCCATAGGGAAGCTCTATCTAGTTCGCACAATTCCATATATTTTTTGTTTTTCGTATTGAACAATACAATTTGAAGCATAGTATTCTTATGATAAACTTTACCTATAGTTTTCTTATGTTTTTGGAATCTTCTAAATGTGCATATCTAATCATCTAGATAGGGTGACATTGTGAGAAAAATAATGTAGAGTCTGAAATGTTTTGTAGTATGAATGCATTTTGCAATATATCATTTATCATCTTTATAAAATAGCAAATGTCTCATTCTATATAAATTTCCACTACAATACAAATCCAATTTATATAAATAGATGTAGTTACAATAATCATTTTTAGTATGTCATTTATACAATCTATGAAAGCTAAAGTAGAAATTTGTGAATACTTGATATCTAAATAAGAATGCACCTATAGGATTAAATTAAGGTTTGGGTTAGGGTTCAATTAGGATTTTGTTCGTTATTAGGGTTAGGGTTGGTCTTATTATTACATTAGGATTAGTCTTTGTATTACATTAGAGTTATTCTAATGTTTTCATTATTATTAAAAATTCAGTTATAAAATGGTACTTTTTTGTAAAAAATGTTCATATCATTAAGCCTATCTTTAATTAAATTTCATAATGTGAAGCAATTAAAAGTTTTTTTATTATAAAATCACTTGCAATAACATATTTTTTTCCTTAACACGTTCCAATAATAATGTCTATGTCTAATTAAAAGTTTTTTTATTTATATAAATAGATGTAGTTACAATAATCATATTTAGTATGTCATTTATACAATCTATGAAGGCTAAAGTAGAAAATTGTGAATACTGGATATCTAAATAAGAATGCACCTAAATAGTTTTGTATATGGATTCTCCATCATAGCTAAGAGATTAAATATCATATCATTTCTCATAATCATATATGTTAAATATGGATTACAAACTTCATACAAGGTTTACAAAATATATAAATTTAATGAGAATTACTCTAACAAAATACATGTGTGAACAATTCAATCTATAGATTTCAATTTTGTTGTTTACATACCATAGTCAAAACAAAGATATTTGATTTCCTCATTATGTCATCTTGCAAAAGTAAATTAGTCATGTGACAACTTCTACGTACTATGAAGAATAATAGATATGAATGTGAGCAAAATATATTTTTTATATAATCATATGTTAAGTTTGAAAAAGACATGAGTAGATTTACATAGTTTTTGCATAATAAAATATATATATATATAATTTCAATAAACTTAATATGTTACAACTTGAACTCCATAAAATTAATAACAATGACATTTTCTATTGCAGACCCTGAAGCAAGAAGAGAAGATCCTCAAACTATTATTTTACACATTAAACACAAGCACAACTACTAAGTGTTCTCTTCATAAACATATCAGGTACATCAAACCTCTGTTCTTTACTTGTCGACAGATCTTTTTTTCCTCACAAAAATGAAGAGAAAAATAGAAAATATACAAGGAAAAGCAAAAGAAATCATAGATGTAGAAAATTATACATTATTGAATCATTGTCAAGTATATAATATTGATGATGTGCTTAGAATTGAGGGCCTATTTAGAACTAATACATTTAAGTACAATGTAGGAGATTGTCTTTTTTATTCATTAGCATTTCTACTTAATCATCGCTACACCTCATATGAATTACGCAACGGAGCAATTGATTACTTTATAAAATGCTATTTAGAAGGCGATGAAGAAGAAACTTGGTCATATAACAATGAATTACATCCAAATACATTAGATGTACTGCATAAAATACTTATTTTTGGAGAATGCGAAAATCAGCTATGCCAACCACAAATAATGAAGAAATTGGATTATGGGGAGACACATTTTGTATTAAGTGGATATCCAAATGGCTAGGCATACAAATAAAGGTTTGGTTAGTAAGAACGACACATAAATATTTGCATTTTAATGAATCGTCTAATGTAGAATCACACTATATCCTTTCCCATGATACAAATCCTCTTCATGGACACTTTGAGCCACTTCTATCATATCAACTGCATTCGACTAATATCAATTCAACTGCATCACTTCGTCAAATTAAAAAACTAATTAGAAACACCAACAAAAACAACAAGATCGAATTCAATCAAATTGAAAACATTCAACAATATACAGTCAACTCACTACGAAAAATCAAAAACAAATACGTTCAAATAATATTGCAACATGTACAAATTTGGAAAAAGGAATTTCAAAATCAGCCATTAAATTGTTCAAAAAACAAATTGAAGATACACCTAGATATGTATGTTCAATTTGTCAAATGTTGCATTTTAAAAAAGACATTACAACTTTGAAAGACAAAGAAATGAAAATGTATTACAACTTGTCCACAAATAAACAAATAACAACAACAAACTATATTTGTTCCAAATGCAAAGCATCATTGAAAGAATGTAAATTACCAAAATATGCAACTCCAAATTACATCCAAACAAATAATCCATTAGGATATGTGGCAATGTTGACACAACTAGAAGAACGACTAGTGTCCCTTAGAATTGCATTTGCGCAAATTTGGCAATTAGGATACAAAAATTCACAATTAGGTTTGACCGGGTCTATTATAAATGTACCAGTTAACTCTGATATCATACAACGAGCATTACCACGTTCAACGAACGAAACATCGACAATAGCTGTTGCTCTTAAAAGATGCTTGCAGTATAAAAATGCATACCAAACAGGAATGGTACATGCAAATATGATAATGAAAGCGTTGCATCAATTATCAAACAAAAAATTATACAAGATGGAGAATGTTGAGATAATCAAAGACTGGATTGAAATTCTACGACTAGATAGTGCAAAGGACACAACAAGCGATGACAATACAAGCGACAACGATGTTGAAAGCGATATTGAAAATGAAATACCTAGTGAAACATTGATACATGGTTTCACTAAATCTAAGTGCATACATGAAATGCAAGACAAGATCATAGAAATTGCACCAGTAGAAGGAAATAATCCAATTGGAATATTTAAAGATAAATACGCTGAAGAGATGAATTTCCCTACACTGTTCTTTGGCAATCCACGTGATGAGGACATTGTCAAAAGATATTCGTATCAAAAAATTGTAAAGTGGGAATTACAATATTCAAATAGGAAATTTTCTTACCACACTACAAACCTATTCTTCAAAACCATTAAAATTCTAATACAACAAGTGCTATCCACAATATGGGTGAGATTACGTAAGGGGCAATTAAAAGGGAGAAGGCTACTAGCAAAAGATGTGAAACATAAACCTAATTTAGAAAATATTCTTAAATCCGACATTGGTTATGTCAATTTCAAAAAAATAAGAATATCTCCAGATTATTTGCATCAACTAAAAAAAATCTATTTGCGATGATAAGACAACTTGGACCACCAACTTTTTTTGTTACATTTACAAGTGCTGAACAATATTGGGAACCATTAACCAAAACACTTGAAGAACTACATCGTACATATCAAAAAGCAACCAACCATGAAGAATCAAATAGTACAATCAAATATGGAAGAATTCATTTGATTAGAAGAGATCCGATTACATGTGCATGCTATTATAGGCATAGAATTAATGCAATGAAGAAATTAATATTAATAGACAATTCCTTTTTTGGAACCATTTCAGATTAAATTTCTCCATAATCGAATTTCAAAATCGTGGAAATGAGCATGATCATTTCCTCTTGTGGATTAGACAAGCACCAATTTACGGAAGAGATAGTAACATAACTATTGAACATTTTGTAGACAACTACATTACTTGTAACACTGAACATCTACATCCAGATATAGCTACAATACACAAACATCACCACACGAAACAATGTTGAAGGTTGAAGAAACAAACTTGTAGATATAATTTTCCGCTCCCGCCAATGAAGAAAACTACAATTTTGGAAACAACTAAAACCAATGACGAAAATGTGATTTCAACAGCATCAAAAATACTTTGCACTTTACAACAAGCAAACTATGAAAAATCAATCTCATTTCAAATGTTCATAGATGAAATGAATATTAGTGAAGATGAATACATAATTGCCATCAAGTCTACAATCCATAGGCTGACAATATTTTTGAAAAGGAAACCATCAGACATATGGAATAATAGTTTTGCTAGAACAATGCTTGAAATATGGAAAGCAAATACAGATGCACAATTTGTATTGAATGCATATGCAGCGGCTATGTATTGTAGCTCATATATGACAAAAGTAGACAAGTCAATGACAAATGCATTCAAAAGAATTTGTAAAGATCATGAACAAAATAGTATCGATGCAATAAATATGATTAGGAAACTAGGAAATGCATTACTCAATTTACAACAAATGTCCTCGCAACAAGCAGCACACATTGCTTTATCACTTCCATTAAACTATAGTTCAAGAAAATGTGTATTCATTGATACAAGAAATGAGGACGAGAGAACATTTGTCTTAAAATCAACTAAACAATTAAGCAAAGAACCAGATGATTCAGAAAACGTAACATCAAAATTGTTGATAGATTACTATCTAGCATGACCAACAACACTATCACACATTTGTCTTGCAGATTTTGTTTCTAATTATAGAAAAGATGGCAAAAAATTACAAAGTAAAGTTGAATCAAATATAATACGTTTTGTAAACTTCAACAAACATATTGACTTAGAAAACCATTGTAGAGAACAATTACTACTATATGTACCATTTACACAAAGTGAAAAATCACTTAAAAATGGATTCCAAACATGGCATAGTGCTTATTTGTATCATGAAAATATTATTACATCAAATCACATAAAATACAACTACAAAGTCAACCCTATGTGGGGCGACATTGAAAAAGCTATAGATGAAATCAACACAAACAATGATCTTGATGAAAATGAAAGCCTTACTGAAAATCGTATGCAGATGAAAGAACAATATAATATACAATTAGATATTGAGATATAAAAAATCAACAAAACAAATACAAATTTTCAAAACGAATTTGAAATTGCAAAACATCCTCAAATAATAGACAATTCTGAGTACTACAAATTAAGACGAATGTTAAACAAAGAACAACAAGCAATTGTAAAAGACATCGCATTGAAAAAAATAAATAACATCAAAGCACCATTACACTTGTTCTTAACAGGAGGTGCTGGAACGGGAAAAACAATTACCGCAAAAGCCATATATAGCAAACACTTATTTGCATATACAACTCATCTATTGACAACGATCCAAATAAACCAAAAGGACTGATACTTGCTTATACAGGAAAAGCAGCATATAACATAGGTGGATTGACAATTCATTCAGCATTACACATGCCATTTAACAAGTCAGAATTCATCCCATTGAGTTCTGAAACATTGGATGCTATGTCAAAGCATTATCAACAATTCTGTGTGGTATTAATAGATGAAATTTCGCTAGTGGGTTCAAGATTTCTACGTTACATTGACAAACGTTTACGGGACATAATGCAAACCCCCACTAGCTATTTCGAAAATCTAGATATAATTTTTTGTGGTGATCTTTACCAAGTACAACCTGTACAAGATGCACTAGTATTTGAGAATCCTCCAACATTAAACGAACTAATGCCTTATAGCTTTTGGAAACAAAATATAAAATGCTATGCACTGCAATCGACAATGCAACAAAAAGATGAGAAATTTGTTTCAATACTCAATAGAATCCGAGTTGGATCCCAAACAATTCAAGACTTGGAGTATTTAAATAAAAAATGTTTGCGCTCACCGCCAATGGACCCAACATTCCCCTTCCTCTTCTACAGAAGGAAAGATGTGGAAAAACACAATGAAAACATGTTATCCATCACACAAGGAGAGGTAATTATATTGAATGCAATTGATGAACATGATGACAACTCTAATACAATTATGTTGTATGACCGTTCAATTAATCTACCATCTCAGATACTCTTAAAACCTAATATGCTAGTTGAAATATATGCTGGCAATTACGACACGAAAGATGGGCTTGTCAATGGATCGGATGGAACATTCCAAGCATACATAAAATACACTAATTTCGATATAGTTTGGATCAAGTTCACTGACTCAAAAGTTGGACATCGACAAGCGAAAAGACTAGCGCAATGTTATAGTGAGTGCATAGACAAAAGTTGGACACCGATACTTCGCATTGCAAAGCCTACTAAAAACCTATACAACAAAAAAAAATTGACAATCATAAAACAATTTCCAATACAACTAGCATGTGCTCGTACTATTCACAGATCACAAGGCCTTACAATGCAAGCATTAGCATTTGATCCATCAGGCATAAACAAACATGGTTTGGCATATACAGCACTATCACGTACACGAACAATTGACACATTGTTCTTGATAAGACCTCTAACACAAAACCATTTCAAAGTGAAAAAAAAAGTAATTAATGAAATGTCATGCCTACAATCAACATCAATTTGGGAGTTTGAAAATCACCATCTCCAAAGCATTAGCGACAAACAATTACTACTAACCACATTCAATACTTGTAACCTGCTTGTACATATCGAAGACATGCTTAGTGACCATGAAATGATGTCAAGTGATATTATTTGTCTACAAGAAACACATATGCAACTATTAAAACATAATAATGAATTCCAAAATTTTAATCATTTCTCAACAAATCACATACACGGTGTAACAACATTTACTAGAAAAAATCTATCAATTTCAAAAACAGTGCAACATAAAACAACAAATGTAGAAGCTATAACAATAACAATAAATTTGCCAAGTGATGAGATGAACATATGTAATCTATATGCAAGACCCACCACACTAGTAACATAAATTATAACAATCACAAATCAAGTATTCTCCTCTGTCAATTTAACATCAACTTTATATATTCTAGGTGACTTCAACATTGATATGTCAGTGGATAATGGACGAAAGAATTTGCTATCAAATCACATGCACAATTCTAAAATGAATTTTATGTTATATAAATTAAACCATGTCAACAAGCCACTAATTGATCATATTTGGTGTAACATAAATGCAAAACCATGTTCTATTTACAAATCAGAAGCATATTGGAGTGATCATGATCCAATTTATATAAACATTGAAACAAATGACAAATTCAAATCCACTTAGTATCTTTTTAAAAATATTAACATTATTAGTATTTCTTGTAGCTAACAATGGAGTCGAGCAAGAGAGTCGAAACAAGCCAGAAAACCATACAACAAATATCAAAAAGGTGAAAAGCATTGTCTATGTTCAATTATACTATCCAAATTACTCTTGAAAACAATAAATTCAACTGATGTAAACATTGTAGATCCAAAAGCAAGAAGAAAAATACAGTATCAATTGAAGAACTTCACTCCCACAAGGGAGGAAATATATTTGAAGGAGATGTAATTGTGGTCTACAAAACAAGTCTCGACAAACAAAACAATACAAAAGAAGTTCTTCGTGCAGATTTAACTAATGAAAAAGGTGAAATGACGATTACTATCAATGTAATTGGTGTCCTAGTAAAACAACATGAATCAAAAATAGTTCCTGGAACAGCTATATGCATTACAAATTTCCAAATTGCACCAAAGACAGACTATGACAGAGGTGATTGTGACTGCATCTTGATTTTCACAAACACAACAACAGTTGAAGTCATACCGTGCATGCATGATGAATACAAATTCATACCAACTAGCACAATTAAACAACTTCTTACAAGTGAAGAAAACTATGCAATTGGATCTGTAGCGACACTTGTGGTGGGAACAAAAAGAACTTCTTTCCAATTTTTTGTTGAAATAAAAGATGGCCATTCAGAAATGGACAAAGCGCAGGTATTTAAATATTCCTCTAATTCTTTATTTCATTGCAATTTACATCAATTATTGCTTACCATATTTTTAACTAAAGATAAATGTTCAAATAAAAACATGCATCCACAATACAGGTACAAATACACGAGAGTTTGGAACATCATTTCTCTTCAATGGAAGAACAAATACGCCTTGAACAATATCCAATCATGTTGTTGAGAAACATTGTAAAGAGGCGAGAATCAAGATACAACACTCTACAAACAACTCAATCAACATACATCAGCAAATTGAATAACAAGAGGGCCTTCGAGTATCTCAACAATTTGTTGCATTCAACAATTGAGGTAACTAAGGCATTTGATTATGTTAGCAATTTGTTGTATTCAACATTTAACACAATCACATTTGCACCTATGCAATTATACACTATTAGAAAATGATTAAAAAATACATAATATACATCTTCATTATATTTTGCAGATTTATGGAACAATAAGAATAGCCAATGCATTTTCAAATCCATTTCAAGCTTTCTGTCCAAATTGCAACTACAAATTTGATACATATGGAGAACTACAAGAACAAACTGCCTTTTGTATTAAATGCAAACAACAAGTTGCATATATCTACTCTCACTACTTGAAAGTGATTTTGACAAGTGATACAAAGAAAACAATGGAATGTACAATGGATAGATCTATTATGCAACTCTTGCTTCCCGAATTACTAAACATTTCCTATGAAGAATACATTGATGACAAATCATCAATTGTCTTCATCCTAAGAGACTTCTGCAAAAAAGGACATTTCAAATTGAATCCAAACAACCTCATAACCAATGCACAATCTATTGAAGAATGATATATACATCTTATATCCAGGTACACTTGTATTTCACAAACATTTAGCTTCATTTAAAAATTCAATTTTTATACTACATTGTCTATTGAAAGATTATCACATAAAATAAAAAACAATGTCCTCATAACCACCTTCAAACATTTTTCTGTAGAAGGGAATGTCCAAAAACACGTGGATTGTCATCTTCAACAAGGAGAATAACTGCCACATCTTGAACAAGGACAATAAATATGCAATAGTTCTATATGTTATAGGATTTTCATTTCACAATTAATGACTACAACAAACAATAATATAATTATCTACTACCATTTGTAATGTATTGACCATAGTGGTCTAGAGACAGAAAAATGTATATTCTTGACTTTTCTATGCATTTACACTCATACTTATTTCTAGTTTAATATGAACATTGCTATGCAATTACATTGATATATATTTCTACTTTTATATCTAAATTCTCCACTTTGCTATGCATTTACATTGATAGATATTTCTTAGTATATGCAATTATTACCACTATGTTAAGCAATTCTCAAACAAACAACAACTCACAAATCCTACCGGCAGGAATCGGATGCAATGTGTCTCTTGTTTAAGAGTTGTTTTACTTTACCATTTTTTAATTTATTACAAACATGAACATATAAATTTTAATTTTTTATTTAAATTTTATTTTATTTTATTACATTGTTTTTTTTTTTAATTTTATTTGAAGAATTATGTATAACTTTTAATTTTAATAAAGAAATCATCATAATTTTTAATCTTTTCAATTGAAAAATATAATAAATATAATTATATATTACTTAAAAAAATAGTTTTTTAATTTTAGATTTATAATTTAAAATATATATAGACCGTATTTTAATTTTTATGTCCACGACCACGACTGCCATTGCAGGACGCCTCTTATCCTAAAAACTTTTAGTTTGTTGCGCTCATAGGCTGATGTGTAGTTCACTCTTTAGTTACCGATATCATATGTATACCTAATTTAGAACTCCCGCCAACAGAGTATTTTTTTTAATTTTCCTAAAAGAGCAGCGCGGGAAAAAAACAAAGCAAAGGATTGTTGGCGGGCGTATAGCATAGCACAGAGCAGATGAGCGTAACCAACGAATATCATCATCACTAACAAAGTTCTCTGCAGGGGAAAAAACAGCCCAAATGGATCAGAAGTCAGCCACGAAAAGAATTCTCCGAACCACAAGGAAAGAAAAGCCCCTGGTATCGAAAAACTCTCCAAGTGCCCACCAAAAAACGCAGTCTGTTTTGGGCTTCCCTTGCAAGAAACCTGTTCGCCTTAGTTCCACATTGTTCCCCAAATCTTGCAGCCCTGCTAAACACCCGACTAATACCCCTGCTAAAGTCCCTTCATCTTTGGACATTCTCACGCCCGAGAGGAAATGCACCCCCCCTTCTTCAGCAGCCAAGAGTAAAGGCAAGCGATTTGCTAAGTCTCTGAAGGATGTCATTGAAGAGGCCAAAAAATTACAGGCGGATGCCCATTCTGGAAAGTCCTCATTGCACGAAGAGGGAGAGGACCAAGATCAGGACTGGGGCTCTGTTCAAATGGAAGCTAAAACCCCAAAGGCGGCAGATTTTAAGATTTCAGAGAAGTAATCAAAATATGGGTTTGCATTTCTTTTGTGATAGATAGTATATTAGTTTCTTCATAGATTTAATCAAAATCTGGGTTTGCATTTCTTAAGATTAGATTGTAATCTAGTTTTCTTAGAGATTTAATCAAATCTGGGATTACAAATTTTTTAAGGATTGATGGCATTATAGACTTCCTATAGATTTATTCAAAGTCTGGGTTTGCATTTTTTCAAAGGATGGATGCGATTTTAGTTTTCTTATAAATTTGGGTGTTTGGTAATTTAAAGGTATTCTGGCTTGGCGGAGTTTTTTGACGCCATGGAGGCTGCCATCAGATTGCTCCGACTCCGCAAGACAATCAGCACATTTGGCAACATCTGTCCCCAGGTGGAAACCATGACACACAGGTATGTAATTACTAATTACCATCTGCATATTTATTCTTTTAAGGGTGTTCCCATGCAGAACATTTAATCTCATTGCTAAACATATGCCCATTTAGAATCACTTCGGCCTCATTACATGCCTATTTCGATCCACTTCTGCTAAGAGGGAGTTTTGTATTTGAAGTGTCTATGAAAAATAGTCTCCTCTATTGGTGTTGTGAAACCCAGCGATAAATTCATTGTTGGTTAAATTCAGAAATTTGAATAACAGAAATTAAATTGCTGAAACAAAGAATTAATTCATGCACAACACTATTCACAAAAAATACTGAACGCAACAGAAAATTAGAGAAAACCAATCACACTTTGACACAATGATTTACCCTGAAAAACCCCTAACTCTGAGGAAAAACCAGCATTCAACGAGAGAGATTTTATTACTACAAAAAAGAAGAAATTTACAACTGTCAGAACTTGACATCCATAGCAATACTGCAATCCTAGATAATGTTTCAACTCATTCTTCTCTTCACTGAAATCTCCCTTTCTTCCTGTGTCATTTCCTGCAAAAACCTTCAATCTATATATCTTTCAGCACACACATCGATTTCTTTTATAACCTCTCATTCACCTACGGTGGAATAAAGCAGTGTTTTATCTTTAGAAAAAACAAGTTGTTTCTAAAAGAAAATTGCCAAACTGGCAAGTGTGCAGAAAATCATAAGGCAACAAACAGGAACCTTATCCAACTACTCTCCAACCTGGGTGACACGGTTCTAGGCTAGAAGATTTATCTTCCGAGCTACTAATTTTAACAGTGTTAGCTGTAGCTTAACTTAAAATTTAAGTAAAGTTGAAGCTGTCTGGGTGATGCATTTGATAAAGCACTTCTCTACCACAATTTGTGAAAGTGTTGGAGTTTCACAACTTCAGCGGTATCTTTTCAATCACATTTTCTTGCACAGTGAATACAGTAATTCCTTTCTTTGTGTTTACACAGTTCCTTTTTATCTGCTACATTTTATGTAGTGAAGGCCTCATAACCTTGCCCGTTGAGTTTCCTATGTATTTTTTTCAGTGAAAAACTCTTTTTAAATTTGCAATTTTTAGAACTTGTATTTTTTGTATGTAAATTGATGGATCTTGTAATTAGGTTGGTCAGTGGTTTTCTACATAGTTATTACCATCTTGAATTTTTTTTTTTTTTAATGAGAAATGGATACTGTATTAGACATAGAAGTAAATACTACAAAGAGGAATGCCTAGAAAGCCAAAAATAGGCAATTGCTAAGGCATCAACATATCCACGAGTCTAAGAGCTGTCGGTCCACAAATATTTTATTTGGAGCCAGCAGTGAAAAGAGGCTATGCACAAAATCAGGAAACAATGATGGTAGTGCCATCTATCATCACTGAAAACAGTGAAGTGACAATTGAACCATTAGATTATATGGTCAGTGGCATTGGTTTGTATTAGTTTGGCATGTTCCCCTGGAATTAAATAACTTCGAGACGCCACAAGTATCATGACAGGACAAATTTCTGTGAGAGTTCTATAATGAGTCATAAGACTGCAAGCAGAGAGAATTAGTTTGACTTGTAAGAAAAACTCACTGTGTAGGGAGGGAAGAGGGTGAAGGATGCATTGAAGAGTGATGGTTTTGGGGTGATGCAAAATAGGGAGGGAAGAGGGTGAAGGATGCATTGAAGAGTGATGGTTTTGGGGTGATGCAAAATACATAGTCTCCATCATTACTCCAGTTTTCTAAGTCATTAGATATGGGGATGCCAATGCACCTAGCCTTGGAGAGGTGTATGAGTGATTTGATTCTATGTTAGGCCAAATGAACGTTGCCGTGTGAGAGAAGGGTCCCACATTAGCATTCTACAATGAGCACATTTAGCCAATCATTCATAGAGATGGGAGAAGCTCAACACTCCCTTGCACATGGCTGCCTATGCATTGAACCCTAAGTGGTATGTGCAAAGGTTTGGTAGAGTTGCACCCATATAGGATGTTACACTAAAGGAAGGGTTCATGAAGGCCATCCAAAAGATGCAGGATCTTGAATTAGCTAGCATCATTCGTACTGAGTGGACAAAATTTGTCACTCTTAGGGGTTATTTTGAGGAAGCCAAGATGGATAGGGGAACTATGGAATAGGAGGACCCAATTTTGTGGTGGACTATGCATGGACTAAATTGTTTGGCTACATCGCTAGCCATTTGTCTGCTATTTCAAGTTTCTAGTTCTTTTATTGTTGAGAGGAATTGGTCTACTTATAACTTCATTCATTCCCTTAAAAGGAACAAGCTTACCTCAAGGAGAGCAGAGAAGCTTGTGGTTGTACATAGTGCCTTGCGTCTCGTTGACCGCAACACACTTTTGTACAAGGAGAGTCCAATAACATGATGGGATGTAGAGCCAAAGAAGCGAACACAGATTGATGAGGATGCTACACAGACAGTGTTGGTTGGTATTGGTATGGAGGAGCTTGACCATGTGGGGTCAAAGTCCAGTGGTTCTAGTGATGAGGAGTTTGGGGATGATTAGAGGCCTCACTTCACTCCATTTTGTTATTTTGAACATTTTGATTCGTTATCATCATTCTACTCATTGTAATCATCATTATGAAATCTTGAATATAACATAAATTTCAAATTCGACATTTTCATTGTTCAATGTTAAATTGCTAATGTTCACTTCAAAGTTAAGTAATTTCTAAGTTTGACTTTTACTTGTTTGCCAGAGTTTCATTTGTAATTCTTATACATCTTTTTATAACTATTTTTTCAAGTACTATATGTATTTTAGTGTTGCCTTGCTACCGTGCTCTCGTCATCCTTAAACTTAGGCCCTTGGCCCCCTTGTCCTTGAAACCCATCCCCGCATACGTGTGTCCCCTCGTTAGGAAACTTTGTGGAACTATGGAATTTGTAGATGAAGCTTAGTATGGATGGCTACTCAGACAGTTTGAGAGTTTGTGGAATTTGGAAATTATACCTTTATAAGGGTCATGAGATGACTTGATGGAGCACTATTGATGTGGCTCTACATGGATGGTTGTCCAATAATTTGGAAGATTTGTAATTTGGGAGTTTGGGTAGGTGGAATTTGAGAACTTGGGAATTTTGCTTAGGAGCTACACTTTTACAAGGTATACTAGGTAGCTTGATGGAGTTTTATTTGATTTGAGAACTATTTTCAAAGAGAAGCTTTTGAAGAATATATGGAGCTTCATTTATCCTATGTTAGTATGCTTTTGTTTTCAATAAGTTCTATAAGCCTTAAGAGTGAGTGTTTGTTGCAAGGTGTGCGCCCTTGGTTTTTTGTGCTGTGCAACATAGTGCTTGGGTTCGTGACATGGTTTAATCGCCTCCCGGGGTTCATTAACTTTGGCGGTTGTATCGAGCATTAACAGGGTGATCTTTTGGTGCAACGACAACCGTCCTTGCAACAATTGGTATCAAAGCCTTGGTCATGGGTTTGAACCCCTCACTTGCACTAGGGGGGGGGTTGTTGCAAGGTGTGTGCCATTGGTCTTCTTGTGTTGTGCAGTGCAATGCTCGAGTTTGTGACATGGCTTAACTGCCTCCCATGGATTCATTAACTTTGGTGATTGTATCGGACATTAACAAGTTGATCTTTTGGTGCAACGACAACTGTCTTTGCAACATTGTTTACCTTTTGTAATAAAGTCATCTTGATGACTTAGTAATGTGTTATAAAGGTTAGTTATAAAATTATTGTCAGTTACATCTCTCACATTCTTTATAAGGAGATGATCGTCTTTGTAATGAACACACCCATATTTATGAATATAATATATTGATATTTTAGGCTTCAATCTTTAGCACTCTTGATAGTTGGTAAAGAGAACAAAGAAAAAAGAAAATGGATGTCTATTTTTTTAGGGAATCTTTCATGGAGTTATAGGCTGAAGGCATAGTTGAAAGTTGAGGGAAGTTGGAACACACCACTTTTAGAGGCAATTGTTATAGAGCATAACATAGAACAAAATGGATATTCATTTTTTTAGGGAATCTTTTGGTACATTGGATTGGCAATTGATTGAAGCTGCTTCCAATCATCCTTGCGCTTATAAATCCATGACAAACAATTTCTCTTTCCGGGCAAATCTCTATTTTTTATTATTTTTAAGTGGGTGTAGTGATTTTTTGCAAGTCTCATTGTTGTGTGTATTACTCTCTTGCCTCATTTGTATATAATTTTATGCCACCTTTTTCTATGTGCTGGGTAGGTTAGAGGAAGAGTGGAAATTGTGAAAAGAACTGCGAATGTTGAATTCCTATGTTTAGAAGTTAAAGCTATATTTTATACGTTATTTCAAGGCCTAAGTGGGTGTGAATGAGGCATAAAGGTCAACCCAGGTATTAATGTATGTTAGGCATAGGAGAGGGAGCAAATTACTTACTAGCGGCCTACAATTCTTTATAATGCAGCTAAAATTCATTTTGGGTATAGAGAGGGAAAATTCCCACCACAGTTTCATGATTCACATGCATACGAGAACTAGAAATTTCAATGTTATTGTATGATTAATCAGTTCATGCCAAACGTAATTATTTGGGAAGGAAAGCATATTGTTGTAGTCCACTTAGTTTATCCAATGGCTTGAATTTTTATTTTATTGCTATTTAAGCTGGTTGACAGTTGAACTTCTTTTATGTTTTTGTTTATAGATCATAAATGCTTCTTTGTTTATTAGCATGATATATTTTCAGATATTGTGTTATACGAAATCTTGCACACAATTACCGCACCTTTCTTGAATTTTAAAACTTTTAAAGGATGGGAAAATCAGAGCTGTGTATATATTATCAGTGGATAGAGATACAATTTGGGCAGTTGGTCAGGATTGGGTTGTAAATGGATAGCATACGCACAACTCAGGGATGTCTATTTCCTGTTTACACCTATTAAACCCATTGACCTGCTGTGAGGGTGGTTGCACTTAACACAACACTCACATTAATGTAGCAGTACGGATACATAATTGACTGAAAGAGTTAAAATTTGGAGAAAAACCACTGGCTCTGCCTGCACAAGTCTTCTTTCCCATTGTTATATGAATTTAAAAAGAAAATGGAAACATTCGATATTTAAATTCTAAGTTGAGAAACCAAATGTGCTCTTCCCCAATTAGTAATATATTATATGCATTTTTTAGATTTTTAATACTCAATAAAAATTATCTGTCATGTAATTGCTCATTCTTGCCAATCTAGGCTTGTGCATATGTATTGCAACAAATTATCAAATTTAAATCTCACTTTGATAGATTCGAAACCCTCCTTTATTGTTCTTAGTATTCTTGCATGTGTTAAGTTTGATGCAAATAATGTTCCAGCTTTATAAAACGTAATGAATGTAATATTTGCGTTATTTGAATTTTCATTGATGACTTGCAAGTATATGGTTGAATTAGTAAATTAACTATTTTTTAATGTTTTTGCATTTTTAAAAGACGGAAGCAATTTAGGTATGTTCTATCAACCATTCACAATCTCCTTGAGGTTGCGAATGGTTTAAGAGGTCATTGGATTGATTGAGCAAAGAGTTATGGATGATGTTAAAAATCATGTTACCACAAATTCTCTTTAGCCTTAGAATTTAGGAAATTCACAAACATTGTTGGAAGTGCTTTGTTAAGAGATTTTAGATGATATAGATTACTTAGGGAATTAAGCAAAATTAGGGTCATGAAGTGTTAAAAAATGGGCATTTCATTATAGTAGCTCTATGATGCCGCAGCCCCTCCATGACCATGTTGCAACATTTGGAATTTGTCAATTCACAAGCTATTATTGCAAGCATCTAGTAAAGAGCTTTCCAGTGTATACAACACTCAAGGTGTAGCAGGAAATAAGGACTGAAATCAAGTCCGAATGTGTTGCATGTAGGGGTGTTTTGCTTGGTTATGGTCAGATTCCATAAAATTTGCGACACTTCAAATTTCTAAATTTGAAAGATACCCTTGGAAGCTTTTTGTGGAGAGTTTCTAATGAAATATAGAACTAATGGCATCATGTGAAACTTATTAAAACTGTGGATTGTTAAGATCGTTACAGGTTGATTTGGGAGGTATATTTCAGTTAAATAATTTGGTCATTTTAAAATAAAGAGAACATTGGCAACTCCAAATCTTGTATTTCATGTGTCATGACTAAATTTGTAAATACGACAATGGAAAATTTGGGATTTATAACAAGTAAATATTGCAATAGAAAAAAGTAGTTTTGTACTGTGAAATCTAGGCTTTCTTTTTTCTTTCCCTAGTTCATTGTTAATTACTCAATTTAGACCAACTTCCTTCTGTGTTTTAGGAGGTTTATGCATGCACATGTGGCACAGATGAAGTACATTTTGCCAGAAGGGCTTTTGCTTGAGAAGATTATGGTTCATGATGAAAAAACACTCTGCATGAAGGCGGACCTAAAAATCTCTCTCTTGCATGATGCATTGAATAGTGCTAAAGGTAGACAGGTTTTTGCGTCTGCCTCTAAAGTTAATACATCAATTTTGCGGAAGACATTTCATACACGCCTAGAGGAATTTGAGCAATCACATCCTGAGGTGATGATAATAACGAAATTTGTGTATTTCTTCTTGGCTTTGTCAAAATTCTTAAAGCCATTTGTATTTTACTCTGGTTATGATTTGTAATCTTGTTTTAATGCAGGGTGATGATGTTCCAGAAGAAATGTTGCCAGAACCTTTCAATAAAAAATGTCAGCTCACTCCTGTGAAGCTTAATGTTGTGATTTCCCCACCAATTTCTATGCCTGCTTCTAATCCTCCTCCGGTGCATGAGGAGGATGTAGGTTCTTCTATCATGTCTTCCCTTCTGCCCAAAAGCTTCCAGGTGCGTTTTTCGCAGAGAATCCTTACAGCCCAAGCATCTCTCAACTCATCATGTATTCCTGATCAAGACCAAACTTTGAAGCCTTCTAACATCCCCAACATCCCCAAAGCAGGTAAATTAGATGGGTTTAATGCTGCAGTTTCCCACTCTGCCAATTCTCATTTTTCTGCAGGGTTTAAGAGTTGCTTTGCAGCCAAATTTCATCAAAACGAAATTTCTGAAGGTAGCAATGACTTGAAGAAACCTAGCAAGGTAGATTGTTTCCCAATCTTAAAATTTCGTGATGCCACGACAAACATTGCTTCGGATCAATCTGAGACTCCTTGTAAGGTGTCTGTCACTAAGAATGCTGCTGAAGAAAATACACCCTGCAAAACAGTTCTTGTGTTTGAGAATACAAATTCTACCACGAGTAAAGGTTGTTTTTCACCCACAACACCAGGGGTTGCCCCTGATTCTACTCCCCAAAAAACATTTTCTGTTGTCTCCTCTGCTAACAATACTCCTGCAGTTAGGACCCCGTTGAATTCGAGCAATAAGAGTTCCATCAGTAGAAGGTCTCTCCGTTTCGAGCATGTTCCAATTTCACCAGATGTTACCACTCATGATTTGTCTCCCAAATCTAACAGTTTTGCTTCTCCAGATTCCTCACGTGTTTCTCAATTCTCTGGCCAGAAGTCTGAAATTTCTAAGGTCAGAAGAGCAGTAATGTTTCAAAAATCAAATAAAAGTTCCTCTGTTTCTATTGGTAAGGATTCTTCAGTCCGTTCAACTGATTTGAAAAGAAAGGCAGCCAAGTTTCTATCTACAGACACCTCTGTGCTCTCTACACCTGACAAGTTTGAGGGAATAGAAGGTTATGCTGATACAGTCGAGCACTCTCCCTCAAGGGTGGTTGCAATCAATAAATCCATCAACTCTTTCTTGTCTCCTTCAAAAACTTTGAGCTTGGAGAAAATTGAGGGTGAGAAAACTCCGGAGGAAGTCTTCCTTAGCACTCCACCCTTGCATCCTACCAAGAAACATAGACTTAATGGAACTGAGCGAACTGCTCAAATAAAAGCAACCCAGTCTTGCTCTCAAACATTCCCTCCAAGCTTTCAATCTCCAAAAAAAAGCAATATTGATCCTTCCAAGGCAGATGTTGATAAAGAATCTGATGCTTCAAATAAACCTGAGGATGTAAGTGTCAGTTTGCAGGGGTTGTGTTCGGAGGGACTTGATGGAATGAACCAATCAGAGTGGGAAATTCTTCAGACACTTTCACCAAAATTGGTGCATGAGGTAAGACATTCCCTTAATGTGTTTGTTGGTGCTATCTATATGCATTTTGTGCATGCTAATGGTTGCCAACTTTGCTCCAATTCGATCAATTCTATATAGGAAATTCTGTCAACATTAATTTTATAAACTTGGAAGACATTAATTGTAGTTATGTCTCGAGTTATTACAGATTTAGCTGCTCTGCCAAAGTCTCTTTTGGCTGTGTTATGCCATATATTGTGTATCATTCATTTCACCAATTTTTTTTAGAACAGCTTACCTCATGATCAGTTGCACACTCTTTTTATGTCTGTTCCTGTTTCACGATACCAAGTAAAGCTTACATATATTTGCAGGTCCATGAAAGAGAAGTAAAAAATCGAGATGGTAGGTTGGGTG
>VDFB02144768.1:0-29214 GCA_007258455.2 Sequoia sempervirens | reverse complement strand
ACTAAGCCACTACAACCAATATTCCTAAGTTATTCCATTGATATCAATGACCACATGATTATCCTTTGACATCAATGACAATATTTCCAACAATCTCCCCCTTTTTCATTGATGGTAACACCTAAAAATGGCAATACCTAAAAACTTTGTAAAATGGAAACATGATTCATACTCACCCTTTCTATACCATTGCATCATTCATCCTGCATACTAATTTTTCTTATAGTCCTTAGAATAAAAAATATCATTATAATTCATTGTTCTCCTTTGCAACAACGTGCATACTATACTCTCCCCCTAACACCAATTACAAAAGAAAAAGCATACATCTGCCTACTTTTTTCCCATTTTATATACTCTATGACATCAATTACAAAGGGATAGACCAAAGGGATAAAGAAGTACTTTTGTTATGCCCCTTGGATGAATATCTATATTAAAAGCATAGATAGGGAAGGAACAACTCCTAATTTCTCCACGGAGCTTTTCAAATGACTCCTTTGGAAGGGGTTTTGTAGATATATCTGATAGTTGATCTTTTTTAGCCACATATTCCAATTTGACTTCCTTTGCAACAATATTTTCCATGAGAAAATGATACTTAATGGATATGTGCTTGTTTCTAGAATGCATAACAGGATTATTTGAGATATTTATTGCATTGGCTTTATCACAACAAATAATAACTAACTCATCAAAACTCACCTTAATATCTTGCAGTGTTTGTTTCATCTACAACACTTGACTACAATAAGAGATAACAATGATATATTCAACTTCAATAGTGGATAAAGAAATTGAATTTTGTTTCTTACTTAACCATGCTACCAATCTATCTCTTAGAAAGAATGTACCACCACTAGTGCTCTTTCTATCATCCACATAACTAGCCCAATCTGCATAAGTTAAATTGAAATCATTACCAATAGGATATCATAGACCATATTCTAAAGTACTCTTTAAGTAGATCTAAAAATCCTCTTCATAGCCTTAACATTTATCTCCTTAGGAGTAGCTTGAAATCTAGCAACCATATAAATAAATTGCATGATATCAAGCATTGTTGTTGTGAGATATCATGGATCTATATAATGATTGATCTATTGAATCAAACACATCGTCTTTATTAAGCTTACATCTAGTGACCATAAGTGTGCTAACATGCTTGCAATCTTCCATTTTGAATTTCTTCAAAATTTCCTTCACATACTTAGTCTGAGAAATAAAAATCCTTGTATCTAACTAATTGACTTGTAAACCAAGGGAAAATGTTAATTCTCCTAGCATAGGCATCTCAAACTCTTTCTACATTGCAGTAGCAAAAATTCTGCACATCTCATCATAGTTGCTACCAAAAGTGATATCACCAACATAGATAATAACAACCAATATATGTTCACCTTCGCATTTGAAATACAATTGTTTGTCAACAATACCTTTATTATACCCTTCTTGATGAAGATATTTGTCCAACCTGTAATACCAAGCCCTAGGGGGCCACTTTAAACCATACAAAGCCTTTTTCAGTCTATATACATAATCTTTGTTTTCAGTCACAATATACCCTTCAGGTTGCTCCAAATAAACTTCGTCATCCAGATAACCATTAAGAAATCTAAATATTACATCCATCTGGTATACTTTGAAGTTCTTATAAACTAAATATGCAAGAAACATTCTAATAGCTTCAAGTCTAGCTATAGATGAAAATGTCTCATCAAAATATATACCCTCATCTTGAGCATAGCCATTGCAAACTAATATGGCTTTATTTCTTGTTATTTTTCCATCTTCATTCAATTTATTTCTAAATAGCCATTTCGAGCCTATGACATTCTTATCAACAGGCCTAGGAACAAGTTCCCAAGTCTATTTTTTCTCTATTTGACTAATTTCTTCTTTCATGTAGCTTTAATCCAAATCTCCTCCTTACTAGTTTCTTCATAAGATTTAGGCTCTATTTTAGATAGTAAAGAATGGTTTACCTACTCTTGTTGTGCAAGACTTCTTCTTGTCATCTTATAATCAACTTTGTTTCCAAGAATTTGCTTCTCAAAATGATCTCTTTTGACAATTTTGGGTGGAGCTTTTGGAGTAGAGTTTGGTTTATCTTCTTCATCAACATCACTCTCTTCTTATGACTCTTCTTTTGTATATTCTTCTTTTTCTTCATAAGCAGGGTCTTTTGAATAAATGTCATCTTTTTGTAACACCTAAGAGTAATCTTCATCCACTCTAACATTCTGACTTTCAACTATCTTTTGCAACCTTTTATTGTGGCACTTATAAGCTTTGCTTGTAGTTAAATAACCCAAAAATATTTATTCATCAAATCTTGTCTCAAATTTACTCAAAGTATCTTCATCCCTTTTTATAAAACATCTACTTCCAAATATTTTGAAATATTTTACAAATACAGGTTTTCCTTTCGATAATTCATATGGAGTCTTTTCATGGTTTACTCTTAATCAAGCTCTGTTAAGAATGTAAACAGTAGTATGAACTACTTCCTTCCATTACCTATTAGGTAATTTGGCTTCATTCAATATTGTTCTATCCATTTCTTGAACAATTTTTTTCTTTCTCTCAACAACTCCATTTTGTTGAGGTGTTATAGCTATAGATAAATGTATTTTAATTCCATATTTTTGCAATACTTATCAAATTCATTAGAAGTGAATTCTCCACCTCTATCAAACCTTAAACATTTAATCCTTGAACCATCTCATTTTCAACTATAACTCTACAAATATCGAGTCTTTCTAAAGCTTGAGATTTATCTTTAAGAAAAGTTACCCATGTCATTCTTGAATAATCATCTATCAACAACATGAAACACCTTTCTCCATTGATTCTTTTGGTTCTTGTTGGTCCACACATATCTGTATGTATCAACTCCAAGGGATTAGAAGTTGAATATTCTTTTGTCTTGAATATGATCCTTGTTTTTTTTCCTTTAAGGCATTCTTTACAATATGTACTTGTTGGTTTTCCAATACTAGGCATATGCTTGACTGCATTCTTCTTGCCGAATTTCACAAGATGGTCAAAATTAATGTGACCCACCCTTTTGTGCCACAACCAACTTTCATTAGTTTTCCCTAATAGACATCTTCTACTTTTCATCTCTTTCAGATGGTACAATTTGCTATTTGTTATGCTTGCCTTAGCAACAAGTCTATCAAAGTTGGCTTTCCTTATCTCACATCCAATAGCATGAAATAACAAATTATATCCTTCATCACACATTTGACTAACACTGAGCAAGTTATGTTTTAGTCCTTCTACATACGACACATCTTGAGCGTTAGTTTTACCATCTATTCTTAATGTACCTTTTCTAGTTATCTTAGTAGTGGTATTATCACCAAACTTAACTGTGCTACCATTCCATTTCTCCAAACTAGTGAAATTTCTCTTATCTCTAGTTATATGACTAGAGAAACTATTGCCAATTACCCAAGGATTTCCTTATCCTTTGAAATGAAAAGCTATTTGGGAAACCATTGATTCTTCATTCTTCATCTCATTCTTCTTCTCTTTCCAATATCTTTTTGGATTTTTATTCTTTTCCTCAAAACTCTGTGTAGATTCTTTCTTTTGTGCAAAGGGTGCAAATTATTTCTTTTGACTTGCATGAGCATGAGTTGATCTAGTTTGTATTGTATGTTGGCCTTTGAATCTCCTAGTTGGATTATGTACTCTAATGAATCCATCATCCATTTTCTTATGCTCTTTAGTCTTCTTATTCTTCATGGACTCTTCAGACTTCTTGAAAGTGGTTGCATTGTTTTTAGAGGCAACATCCTTGAAAATTGTGTCTTCCTCATATCCTAAACCAATAAACTTGTCAAAGATAGATTTGACTACTGATCATTTCATCAAGGACTTTAAAACTCTTTCCAAGCTTGATACTTCTATTTAACTACATATTTATCTTCTCCAATTCCCTCCTTAAAGAGACAACTTCATCCTCTAGTTTATGACACTCTTCTAGTTTTCTCTTCAAATCCAAACTAGTTACCTCTTCTATTCTCTTCGATTCTACTACTTGTAGTTTCAAATCAACAACAATTTTCTTAGATTATTCAATCCTTAACTTGTACTTCTCATTTAGTTTGATTTCATCTCTCAAGTCTTCTAAAGTAGAGATCAATTCACCTTCCAAATCTACCTCACCTTCTTCTTCCTCTTCAAAATCTTTACATTCTTTAATTTCTTCAACCATAAATGTAGTATCACCTAATTCACTTGCAAAAGAACAATCATATGAAGAATTGATATCTTTATTAACATAAAGACTCTTCTTCTTTTTACCATAGTTTCTTTTTTTATATTTGGAAACTTCTTGACTCTTGGAACTATCTCCCTTTTCATTTTCATTTAAAGGACATTTTGAGGCATAATGACCTATTTTACCACAGTTAAAACATTTGAAAGGAAGGTTACCTTTATATTTTCCAGTGCCCTTCAATATTCTTCTTCATTTGAACTAGTATCAAGTTCTGAATCATCTTCAATCTTCTTAATTTTGGAAGTCTTGAATGCTTCTTCACTCTTTGTTGAGCTTGTATTCTCATTTCTCATTTCATATGCAATTAGAGACCCAAACAATTCATCCATAGAGAACTTATCCAGATCTTTAGCTTCTTCTATTGCAAAAACTTTAGAATTAAATCTTTGTGGGAGAGACCTCAAAACCTTCTTTACAACAACCTTCTCTTCAATATTCGCACTGAGACCTCTAATTGCATTCACTACCTCATCTACCTTGAGAAATTATGTTATAATAGTTTCTTCACATTTCATCTTAAGAGTCTCAAACTCTCCTTTATGAGTTTGCAATTTTGCTTGTTTTACTTTTTCATCACCCTCATACATATTGTGTAGTTTCTCCATACATTTTTGGTAGATTTATAATGCATAACTTTTACCGATTCTACATTGATTAGACCATATAGAATAGTATTTTTAGCTTTGGCACTGTTTTCACAAGATTTCTTTTTAGCTGAGTCAGTGGGAGGAGTTGTTGGTGCTTTGTAGCCATCTACAATAGATTGTCGTACATCAAATCTAAGAGAAGTCGGGTAAGTCTCCATTTTTATTTTTTAGAAAGCATAATTTGTTCCATCAAACAATGGTGCTTTTTTTGAATAAGATTATTCTTGTCTAGCCATAGTGTTCTTGTAACTAGATCTACCTTGAGTTGATTAAACTTGATCATGCTTTGATACTAATTGTTGAAACAACACCAATATACTGAGAGGGGGGTGAACCAATGTATGTAAATTTTACCAAATTAAATTAGAAGACAAGAAATAAGACCACACATAAACATCACACATATAAGAAGACACCAAATATACGTGGAAAACCTAGTATGCAAAAAACTATAGTGACAATAACTACTGGGATCTACTATCCTAACCAAACCTCACAATAAAAGATATTAAATATGTTTTGTAAGCACCAAATTATAGGTACATTCACACCCAAGATAATGTTTTGAGGCACCAACCTCCAGGTACACTGCACACCCAAGACAATGTTTTGAGGCACCAACCTTTACAACATTACAAGTTCATATATGTTGATACTAGTTCTTCTTCAACCTAATAATGCACCTTTTCAATTCATTAATTTGGACTCTCTTCAGCTGTAGTACACTTCTCTCAATTCACCATTACAAAGATCATCACCTTGATAACTTTTCATCTATCACAATATAATATAAAACACCTGAAAAAAATTCAATTTAGTGACCTCTGTGAATTTGAATAATCTACATTAATGTCTCCATAATCCACATGAAATGATAGAATTCTATATTCAACAACCACTCACACCACCATTCTAACCACAACAGTAACACAAACCCTAATTGCTTCACAGTCCATTGAAACTGACGCTTAATGATTCTCTAAAAATGCATACAAGTTGCCTTCAACTCTATAATTGCCCATCAAATTTTGTCTTCAGGAATTAACCATTACCTCACTTTAAATATCAACCATTGGTCTTACCTTTACCACCATGATCTAATGGTTTATGCTCAATATACTTCAACTTTAAAACATGACTGTTCGATCAAGTCTCTTTTGAATATGTGTCATAGATCTATCAAGCGAATATACTACTTTGGATGGACTTAGACTAAGCTACATAATCATGGACACGTGTCAGCATACTACATTCCTGTAGAGCCAAAATAGGTGTAGACACTAAAAAATTTCCTAGGCCTGCGACTCTTAATTTCTTCATAATTCTTCTATATTAATTCTTCGTAATTAAATAATTTTAATTATTTAATAATTTCCTAAAGTCACATGTCCTCTATTAATTAAATATTTTAATTATTTAATTATTTCCTAAAGTCACATGTCCTCTATTAATTAAATAATTTTAATTATTTAATTAATTCATTCCTATCTTTATTCCCCCTCGATTAATTAAATAAATGTTATTTAATTACATCACTAATTAAGTCTATCTTCTTTTTAACATTAAATAAATGCTAATTTATTTAATTTCTATGACACTTTCTACTATAATTAAATAATTACTTTAATTATTTAATTATTCGTTAGCCTTTTTTCTCTTTAATTAAATAAATCTTTATTTAATTTGGTCCAATATCTTGAATTTTGAATTGAATTATTATTATTTAATTCAAAAGGATTTCTCCTTATCATATTCCTCTATAATTAGATAATATCTTTGTTATCTAATTAGCTATCGGTCACTAAGATGAGAAAAGATTTGATTTTCTCTCTAAATCACTACTTTTTCTGTGTCAATCTTATCTTCTATATCTAATCCTTATCCCTCCATGTCTCGGCTAATCTCCACCATTGATTAAATTATTTTAATTTAATCTTGACCATTCATCTTTTCTAATTTAGCCCTAACCCTATCTTATGCCTCGACTTTTTAATCTTGATTGTCGATTAATTGTCTTTCAATCTTAGCCCATCATTCAAAATCAGCTTGCCTATAAAAGGGTTATATCGTTGTCATTTCTTCATCTTAGAATCTTGGAAGCCTTAGGAATCTTAGACATCTTTTTCTATTTTTCCATCTTGTTTAGTACATCCACAACCATTTTAAAATATTCAATATTTTTCTATCACTATTGTCTTTAGGCCATATTTGCATGCTTAAGTAAAATACGAGGGCAAGTATTATACTACAACAAAATGGAGAAGTGTAATGAAGGTGATTCATGGAATTCATGAGGGTTTGGTGAGATATTTTATTTTTTTATGCTTTATATTCCATTGTGCTTCATTATTAGCTAGGGTTTAGTTTGTTTATGCTTTGTATTGCTAACCTGAAATTTTCCCTTGCTACATTTGGTGAACCTGACATGAAGGACAAATATTCTGCAGATTTCGTATGATTTTATTTGTTCAGCAGGTTTTAGGTATGGTTCGATGCAATCACCAAATCAAGAATGACACAATCGCCAATGGAGTGATGCAACTGCTTTTCATTAGGGCATCTTTAATTTTTCTTAAATCTTAAGTTATTTCTATTGAATATAGGGCATTTAGGTTTCTAGTTTATCATTCTAACCCTAGGGTTAAGTCATTTGCATCATTAAATTATTTGTGTTTGGTAGATTTTCAAATATTTTACAGGTTCAGGTTCTTGTGTCACAACTAGCTGTTGATCGTCACATTCGCCTTCCTTGTTCACCACAACCATTAGAAATCTGAGCTACATCTACTATCTTGAACTGCAATTAAAGTCTTGTAAGCCACAATCAATTTTCTCGAGACACATTTGATCTCTCCCATGAATTGCATCTACCATTTTGTGACACAACTGCCTGTTGAGGGTTTTCTTTTAATTTCTACAAGCTTTTTTTAGTTTTATGCATTTATGGTTCAATAGGATAGGGTTTTCTGTTTACTAATATTTTGTTGGCGGCATGTGGCAAGAGAGATTTAATTTTATTTTGCATGTTTGTTTGTCCATGGTTCAAAACTAAAACTCTTGATTGTTAAAGACTTAAGTTAAAATTACTAATGAAATTTGATGCAGGACGTTTGTCAAAGGCTTGAATTTAAAACTGATTGTCTGTATAGCTTAGAACACATTTCATTTGGTTCCTAAAATGAACAACTTCTTGTTGTGTTTGGTGCTTTTGCACACTTCTGTTTAGATTAGATCCCAATTTAATAACAAAATTCCTCTCCCCTTGCGCACTTGTGTGATCCTGGGTGCAAGAGAAATTGTTATTATCTTTAGAGGGCCTTCCTTGGTGGGAAAAAGTACTCACCCCAAGGAAATGACCCAAGTGATAATGGGCTAAAGGCAAGTCCTTCTAAACCGCTATAGAAATATGTGATTGCGAGGAAAGTTCGTAATCAACAGGACGTGGTACGTGATAGCTCTCCCCCATTATCTTTATGATATGCAAACCTAGGTTGTTCTAAGGGCTAGGAGACCTCCTGAGGGAGTTTATCATAGTACCCCCTAAACCAGAAGCCCTTACTAAACACCTTTTGTTTGTAGAAACCTAACCATTCAATCGTTGCTTGGTATAGTGTTGGGTACAATATCATGCCCAAAGATACTCACTACTAACTCCCTTGAATAGAGATAGAAAATTATGAGAAGTGACTACCCGAGAATTCAAATTTGGTGTGCCCGTAGAAGTGAGTGTCGTAGAGGGGAGCCAGTGCCACCAAACTTCTAAGCTATCCACTCTCAAGAAGGAGAAGTGTTCAACACTAATCTGGGGTATTTCAGTGAGCTATACCAAGTATACACACCTTTCCTACTAGGATTTTGCTTATTTTCAACCATTTGTATCAAACAACCCAAGACAAGAAACAAGTGTCTTCAGACCGTCTTTTGTTTTTCCAAAATTTGATCAAATTCAAACAAAAGGACATAAACAAACACCTCTACAATTTGGAAAATCACAATCATATTAAAACACATTTTCAAACCTTGTCAAAAATTCTAAAAAAACCAAACTTTATTCACTTTAAACCTCAACTGCTATTGTGAAATGCAACTGACTGTCAAACAATGCATCTACCAAATCTAGAATGCAACTGCTATCAAACAACACATCTATTAAATCTGAAACACAATTGACTGCCCTGAATCACAATTGCCTGTCACTCTGGAAAACAAATTTCACTGTCACAATTCAAGGTCAAACATTCAAAATATGTTTCTGATTACCTTTTTATAGTGGTCTCTGTACAAAAAAAAAAGAAAAACCATAAAAGATTTGCTCAAACTTCCCACCATTACACCTTTTAGTTATCACTTAGTTGTAACAATAGGCATACCATTCACAAAATTTAGTTGCATTTAGGATTCCCCATCACCTTCAAATTAATCAAACTCTTAGGTCATTACCTTTGCAGATTTCAAAATAGGCCAACTTTCCACACTTTGTACAAACCTTTGCTTCAAGGAAAATTGTCATTGGACCAAGTCACTTGTCACACTTGTTGTCTTTATCATTTTGGTGAGTCTTTTCCAACTCATCAGTCTAGTTTGGGAACTCACTTTGTCTCTTGGTCTTGGTCTCACAAAAGCTCCTTTGACAAATCAAATTGAAGCATTGGTTAAACTTTAGATGGTTAGTAACCTATTCTCAAATCTCCCAAAGTTGATTACCTTCTAGAGCTTCCCTACACTTTGCATATAGAATAATTCATAGCATACTTAGACATTACCATAAACATATCCAAACTCTCTCATTTCAAGACACCATTACTTATCACCTTGCATTAGACATTCCTTTTTGGATCATCATACTTTCCTTTTAGACGTTATTATCACTTTGCATCATTACCACTTTACATTAGACATCTAATCAACCCTTTAGACATTATTCACACATTGCATTTAGGACATTATTCAATTTCCAAAATGACCAAAAACATAGTTGTATTAGCATTCATTCCTCAAATCTAAAAAATCCAAAAACATAGACTAAGTTCATATCATTTCCATTCATAGACTTAGTTCTATAACATTTGTATTTTTGAGCATATCTTATATGGTGGAAACCAAGTAAAAAAGGAAACAAAGAGACAATATGGCTAGCCCACAAGACTTTATCAATCCATTTGCAAACTCCTCACAAGGGACATCAAGACCTCACAAATCCTTATTGGACAAATTTGTCACTAGAGACCAAAAAGGACGTGTTTTCGTTGAAGACTTAGAGATTGCTCCTCAAGACCCAAAATTTTCCTCTTTTGTAGATGAATACTTGGCACAAGACCCCCAACAATATTTAGCAAAATTATTAGCAGAAGGTGCCACATTACCTCTTGGATTTGATATCCATACATTGAAAACTTCATATGCCCAAGGAAACAACACAACAGTCTCTAGTGGCTCCATCCCTTAAGCAAACACAACCATACCATTTGGAGGATCTAACCAAAGCATGACAACGGCACACACATCACGCTTTGGCACATCGAACATGATACAAGACCTTGATTTCACCATAGGGACATCATCGTCAAATCCCTTTGGCACCAATAACGCAAGCAAAATGCCTAAAGTTAACATAAGCATGACAAATGCTACACCAAACATCAACACCACTAGTGCCATACCACAGTAGGGGTTTCACAAATGGGAAACATACCTTTCATGCAATTTGGAAACCAACCCAATCCTTTGCATAGCATCCACATTCCCAACCAACCAACATCAAACCAAAACCCATCCTCTCATATTCCAAACCAAAACCCATACACTCATACACTAAACCAAAATCCATCACCTAACGTTGGATTCCAAAACACTTACATAGACCCCAAAAATACAACCAACACATCATTGACACAAGTGGATTTTTTGCAAACACAAATGCAAGCCCTTCAACAACAAATGGACAATATGACAATGTCTAGCAAAAAGACTTATTCAACAAAAGACTTATGTCCATTTCCATTTGACAAAACACACTCCAAGAAATGTTGATCAAATTGCTAATGTTGTCCAAAACACACAACGACCAAGAACACAAAGGAAGTTCCCAAAACATGAATACACTCCCCTAGGGGAACTAATTGAACCAATCTTTAAACAACTGATGCAACACAATCTCATACAACTTGTTGAGCCAAAACAATATGATCCAAGACAATTTAAACCCTCTTGGTGGGATGAAAATTATTTTTGCGATTTCCACCGAAGTAAGGGGCATAAACTATCATAATGTCGAAAGTTGAAAAACATTATACAAGATCTCGTGGAAAATGAAACTATTGAAGTTAATGGATAGAAATAACCATCCTCAAACAATGATCACAGAGTCTTTTATGATCCTCTACATGATCATGGGAAAGGAAAAGCCTCTAGTTCAGGAAATAAGACCAATAATAGTTTGGCTAATTATGCTAATGCCAAATATAGCTATAACCATAGTACCATCATAAAACATATTTGAGCTGCCAATGAACATATCAACACCATTACCATAAAGAAACCTCCTACATGTGTTGTTAACACTCATTGAACTAAGGCAATCATTCAAGGCCCTCCGCCACAACAACCACAATAGTCCTCCAAGCCTCAATATAATTTACTTGACTAGTTGGGGAAGACCCCAACACAAATTTCTATCTTGGAACTGTTATGTATATCACCTAAGCATCGAGTTGTCCTAGACAAAGCCTTGCAAGGCACAACCATCCCCACCGATCTTGATGTCAATCATTTTCAAGAGATGGTAGGCTACCTAACCAATTCACATCATGCTACTTTCTTTGAACAAGATTACTCAACCAGTAAGACAGACCATAATGACCCATTGCACCTCAAAGTTCTCATTCATAAAGCAAAAGTTAGACGAGTCTTGGTAGATAGAGTAGGGTTGAACATTTGTACTTTGAAATTGGTTAAGGCATTAGGCTTCTCGGAAGCATGTGTGGACATTGCCAAGAGCATTGTCATTAAAGCATATGATGAAGAAGAAAGGTCATCTAAAGGAGTCATAACACTTCCTGTTAGAATTGGTCCTACAGTTATGGATACAACTTTCCAAGTCTTGGATCTCGACCTCCCATATAATCTTCTACTAGGAAGACCATGGATACATGCCATGAAGGTCATCCCATCCACCTACCATCAATTCCTTAAATTCCTATATAATGGCATCGAGATCACTATAGCTGGTGATTTTGATCCCTTCCAATATTGCAGTAATTTGAGAGGGACCACACAATTCCAAGTGCCTAACATCAATAATGAGGCCTCGTCTTCCATATCGTCACATTACATTGATACATCCTCATTAACTAAAGCATCCACTCCATCTACCATACCATTAAACCTCAAGGTCCAAGTCCATGATATGGGATTTGGAGAATATCGTATGGATAAGTTGCATACAAACGATAATGCTAATGTTGTTGGGAAGACTTCAATTTCCAACAATGATGTCAAGATAGTTTCAAAAGATACTCAAATAGATGATTGTGCTTGGATCGACACCTCTTGGGATCCTGATATGACATTTGCCTTCACCATATCCACTTTTGCACAAACTTTTCATGTCCATGACAACCCCATCTTCGACCAAGATATATATGATAATCCACTCTTTGATTTTGACCTCACTAAGGATATCCAAACATCATCCTGTCCTACCACTTGCCCTCTGTTAGGGTATGTCCCCCCTATTTTTTTTTTCTACTAAGTCATCTTTCCAAGTTGTTAAGGATGTACAAGTGTCCTTTGATGTGAATAGTACCGAAAAGGATAGTCCCAAAGGTACCATTGATGATATCACCATTCACGACCATTCACCAAACATTCTTGTCATTCCATCTATTTCACCTATGTCACTCACATCCATTCGCATCATAGACATGGATCAATAAGTCATATCTAAGGAAAATCTCAAGAATCAAAAATCAAAATGCGTTTAAAAGGAGACCAAGTATCAAAAGATACGATAAAAAGAAGAGAAAATAAAGAAAAGTCCTCTAGTCACCATAAAAAGCTATTGAACCAATAAGAAATGCAGCTCAAGAACGAGCAAGAATGTCAAGAAAAGTCCTCTAGCTAACATAAAAATCTATTGGATGAATCAAAAGTAAAAATCAAAAGGGAAAATCAGAAAACATCGGTCTCCAAGAATTCTCCTTTATCAAAAATCACTGGGCCCGCATCTATTAGCGCAAAAATTCAAACAAAGAGCTTGTTGATCCAAGGTCTCCATCCACTTCACTCTCACTCATACCATATATTACATTCCACCCATCCATGTTCACATATCCATCATATCATTCCACCTCCATTGGTGATGTCTTTCAATGTGTCTTTGACGATGACCCCTTCACATACTCTAGCTCATTGGTCGCCCAAACTCCTTTTCAAATAAATCCTAATGGACCACATAGTGTGCACTTTAGGGATCAAACCATGGCCTCTTTCATCTACCACATCTATCATCCTTCATATTTTCCATTCGTACTCCTCATCCCGATCGGGTCCTTTCATCCAGCACGATCATCCACACAGGATCGAGGCATTATCAAGGCAGTTTATGGATTTGGCATTTATCGATTCTACACACAACTTTTGGGAGATTTGTCTTAATCATCAAAAGATACAATATATATATATATATAAATGAAAAATACAACAAAATAAAAAGTAGAAAAATAAAAAAATCGTTACCTAGATGAAAACCTGGCAAACAGGTGTCTTGGTAACATAATTTTTTTTTGAAAAATTAAAAAAATAGTAAAGAGAAATAATTTGTCCAATAGTGAAAACCACTTCGGTGGTGCTTTGGATAAGTACCATGGTGCAAACCTGAAAAATAGGTGTCATGTGTAGTCAACCCTGCTCCTTTCTCTACCATCATTCCAATCTGGCTTCACCTTCATATCACCTATCTTTCCCATCCACGCGCTTTATCATTTATCCTCTTTGTATCACTCATAATAAATGCTTGTCCTTTCCATAACTTGGAACGATTGACATCAAGCACACTTCTCATTCCCAATTCCATTCTATTCTTAATAAATTGGTCTTATACCCAACTGGGGGCAAGCACTTGATTTACTTCATTTGGATCTTACACTTGTTGTTAAGAGGGACCATAAAACCACCAAAAAAGAAAAAAAATCATAAAATGTCCTGAAGAAAGACAAAAAAAATCATAAAATATCCTAAAACAAGACAAAAAACATCATAAAATGTCCTGAAAAATTCCAAAAACATCATAAAATGTCTTGAAAAAAGCCAAAAAAATTCATAAAACCTCAAAACAACAAAAAAACCAAAACATGTCAAAAACCCAAAAAATTCAGATATCTTTCAAAAATCCCAAAAACCAGAGTCAGAGTCAATTGTGTCAGTCAGTTAGTGTTATCTCGAATTACGTTTCCTCTACGACTAGACGTAGGCAAGGCCATTTGTCGATGCGCCCCCAAGGCATTAGGTCAGTCCTTTTAGGTTTGTTAGAATAAAATCATGACTTAGTCCTTTGTCAACAAAACAAAGTCAATGGTCATTTCGAACTACGAGGTCTTTGTGCATTGCTACATAGGAAAGGCCATCTATCGATGAGCCCCAAAGGCCCCCTAGGTCAGTCCTTTAGGGTTCGTCACATCAGTCAAATAAATCATACATCATCGCCAAACACACAAATAGTTGTCAAAACATCAAGGCAAATCACGTATCAACAAGACAAACAAGCCAACAAGGTCATCAAGCCAAATCAAACAAATTGTCAAAATAGTCAAACCCTCAAAACAATCAACCTATGTCTTATACAGGATGTGTCATTCTCAAAACCAGACATTCCCATTCAATCAAACCTCGTCATTTGCCTTATACAAGTGGTTACATGGTCAAAACCAGACTTGACGTCTTATACGATATGTGTCTTTCCTGAAACCAAGCTTTATCAAACAATCAACCCGTCAATCCCTTGGACATTTAAACATCAAACAAATTAAATTTTGGAAAACACTCTTACCAGTTATTGACATCATTGCTTATTTGTCTTATCTTTTTTCTTTTGGCTTTGTTTTTGAGTTAGGTTACTAGCTTCCTCGAGGATGTCCCATGAAGGATTTAGAGGAGCGATGATGCCTAATGAGTCATTTTTTTTCTTTGATTGTTGTTTGTGGATTGTCTTGGCAAAAAGACTAGGGCAACTTTGCCCTTAGTATGAGTCAGGACATTCTTTGTTTGCAACTGTCTTTTTTTCACAAGTGGGTGACCTTGCACACCTCGGTTTATCTCATATCATGGTGCTTGTTATCCATTTATATCATTTTAATTCCCAATGATGATTAATGCAAGGCCTATTATGTTTTGGAAAAATATTTAAGTTATTCTAATACTAACATCCATGTCTCCCACGTTAACACTTCTTTCTTGCATTATGACGGTGTCCTGTGACATAAAAAATGATCATTTCATACACATTCATATTAGAAGCATCACTTAAGCATTGTCATACATACATATATATTAAATCATATATAGGTTGCATTTGAAAATACAAAAACATAGACATTTATTGCATTTAGCAATCCATGTCATAGCATACATTTATTATTATCCCATTTCACAACAATCATGTACAGCATATCATATTACTACATTGTATACATTCACATGGCATCAAAAATACATAAAATCACATTGCATTTCATAACCATAAGCATAGCATTAATACATGACATCCATAACATCCTAAGAGTAAATGCATACATCATCATATACAATTAAGACATCATCATAGGCTGCATGAACATATATCATCATCCATAACACAAACATATAGAGAATTTCATATCATATAATTGCCACCAAAAATGATATATATATATATAAGTGTCATAGTATAATGTCATAATGTATCTCCCAAAATAGAGTTCGCAAGCTCGACAGATAGAAAATACAAGTGTCAAAATAAATGAGTCAATAGAGGTCTATCCAGTACTATCATGATCTCTAGAACCTGTGTTACTGCTCTCACCTCGGCTAGACCTGCTATGAGAATGCCTGCTGTGAGACCAACCACTACTGACAACCTCTGATGCGCTAGGTTCCCACCACTCTGGTGGAACTGCATCCTCGTAGAGCTACTTGTAATACTGCTCTCTACGTCCAATTTAGGCAACCTCTCTAACCATGTTAGTTGTAGACCCACTGCAGGTGGAAATAAAATCCAAACTCCTCTGCTCTGCCTATTGTGCCTTGATGGTTGCGGTGTCCCTCCCCATCTATAAACCATCTCTCTTTGCCCGTAGAGACTGAACCTTGGCCTCTAATGCCTGTACTCTGGCCTGTAGACTCACCAACTCTTGATCTCTATCCACTGTAACATCCTCAAACCCCTCCTCTTCATCTAGAATCCTCTCACGAAGGATCTGCTCCTCCTCACCCATCTCCTCCTCCTCGGGTTGCTCATCATGCCCTCCCACCTCCACATCCATGGAAATTGCACCTGCTAATAAATCCAACTACTCTCCCTCGAGCTACTCTTCCTCTACGTCTGCATCTGCCATGACTCCTCCTGACGACCCTTTTCCTGTCAACCCTGCTCTCTCTCCTCCTCTCCCTCCTCTTGGATAGGAAAAAGTGACCCACTCCTCCTCCTTTGTAGTCTCCACTGATGTCTCCTCCCACCATCCCCTCCTCTCCTCCCCCTACCACCATCGCTGCTATCTCCTTTGTCTCCTCTGTCATCACCCCAACCACCTCCTCCTCTCCCACCATCTCCTCTCACCCTCCCTTTGCCTCTCCTACCTTGAGGACCCCATCCTCATCTAACCATTGGTGTTGGCTGATCCAGATCTGTCAATGGCATAGGCCTATGTATACGCCACCATGCATCATACTCAGCTATAATACTTGCATCTGTTGGACCTCCTCTCCATCCCTAGGGCAAGGCCTGCAGCCCATCTATCTGCTGCTCTACTGTCGCTACTACAATCATGGGACCCCATGGCATCACCTCCCTCTATGATTGTGCAAATACTACTAATCCTCGTGGCTCCCCCTGCTGCTCATTGAACTGTCTCAACACTCTATTCGACAAATACCTCTCAATAATATGCACTAACTGAACAGTTCGCCCAATCAAATATCTCTCATGTCGGCACCATGGTAAATGTTGACCCTCATTTGGCCACTGCGCACAATCCATCCACGGTCTCCATATAAAGTTGGCCAAAGTGTCTAGCCCATGTCGCTAGTAACCGATATCTCTGACATGTGTTTGTGTGACTGCTCTTGTGTACATATATGCATAAGGTATGGTACTCTCCAACTGGTGATCAATTGGTGGCCAAAACACTACAATGTGCTCCCAATCCCAGATGATCAAAAGTGTCACATCCCTGCTGATATACTATGTCATGCAGCTAAAAATACACCATCACTAGCAAACATGGTCCCCATGCATACATTGTCTCGTTGGCCATCATCCCAACAAGCATCTCCCCCATCCGACAAGAAATCCATGTCCTCTGCGATCTAGTATCACTATCTCAGCTATCACTGTGCACAATACGCAGTCAAATCGCTCATACCGCGCAACTAGTGTCTCCCATCTGATCTCATAACAATCAATACCCAGTTGTGCCACATCATTGTATACATAGTAGGTCGTTAGGGCTTGATATCCTCAACCTGGATCATATCTGACTCACTCCCCTCAGATCGATAGGTGAAGGATCTTGTACACATCCTCCAGGGTGATAGTAGCCTCTCCTGTAGGAAGATGGAATGAACATGTCTTTGAATGCCACCGCTCGGTAAGTGTAGTCAACATCCCCCTATTTTCCCTAATGACAGGCATGAATGTCATGTGATACAAACCAAGATGCCATAACCTACGCCTCTCACCATTGGTCAACTGATCCCATGATCGATATGTCTTTGATGGTTGTGACCCCCATGTATAGATCGGATCTATATGAACCTGTGGCCAACATGAAAAACACTGTGTTAGTTTAAAAGCATACCTTAACCTATTTTGCACATGTCATAAAATCAAGTCCATCCTAAGTTGGGGCAACTTTAAAACCAGTCAATTGTGTCACATAAGTTCAATTGCATCATGGTATAGTGAATGCATCTTAGGATCTTGATTACGTCGAATACCCAACTCAGTTGTGACTTAGTCCTACATTTGTGTCATTCTATAGCAGTTGCAACTAAACCCATAAACAATTGCATGAAACTACAGTCAGTTGCATCGCATATATGCAGATGCAGTTAAGCAAACCGTGGGTACATTGAAACCTAACACTTGCATTGTAAAATTGAAAAACCTATTCTAGCCTAGGTGTGTTCTCAACAGTTGCATCGATTCACAATCAATTGCATCAAACACGATAGAATTTGTGGTTGTCCCCGAACGACGCAATTGACTGCAAAATTAGTAATATGCCTACAAATGTGTGAAATTAAAAAATTGACAAGATGGGTTTGTAGCCACTCACTAGATCTCTTGCGCCCTCCGGTTGTCTAAATAGTCACATTCTGTAAGCCTTGTGCTCGTTGTGAGGAACACACTCCATCTTCACTCAGAGCTCCTAGTCTTCCAAGTCTAAATGTGCAAAATGAGCCCTAAACTTTCCAATTTCCTATTTATACCCCCTCAAAATTAGGGTTTTAATGGGGTTTGTGTTGGTTGCACTCTACTTAAGCCTTGAAACTGCATTTTGACTACCCCGATGGTTTAGAAAATCATTTCTTTCGCTGCCATAGCATTTCTACCTATTAATTTGACTTTTCAGAATAGTTTTCAAATTTCTTGGAAAATTTTGAAAATTTTGTAAAATTCTTCTGAGGGGTCATAGGTCTACCTTGTTACACTAGGGCACATTTGGCTTAAATTTCTTTGACACAACGCGATAAACGACATTATATCAAAGAGGGGCAAAATGTAGACACTAAAAATTTTCCTAGGCCTGTGACTCTTAATTTCTTCATAATTCTTCCATCTTAATTCTTCATAATTAAATAATTTCAATTATTTAATTATTTGCTAAAGTCACATGTCCTCTATTAATTCATTCATTCCTATCTTTATTCCCCCTTGATTAATTAAATAAATGTTATTTAATTACGTCACTAATTAAGTCTATCTTATTTCTAAAATTAAATAAATGCTAATTTATTTAATTTCTATGACACTTTCTACTATAATTAAATAATTACTTTAATTATTTAATTATTCATCAGCCTTTTCTCTCTTTAATTAAATAAATTTTTATTTATTTAATTTGGTCCAATAACTTGAATTTTGAATTGAATTATTATTATTTAATTCAAAAGGATTTCTCCTTATCATATATTCCTCTATAATTAGATAATATCTTTGTTATGTAATTAGCTATTGGTCACTAAGATGAGAAAAGATTTGATTTTCTATCTAACTCACTGCTTTTTTTGTGTCGATCTTCTCTTTTACATCTAATCCTGATCCCTCCATGTCTCAGCTAATCTCCACCATTGATTAAATTATTTTTAATTTAATCTCAACCATTCATCTTTTCTAATTTAGCCCTAACCCTATATCATGCCTTGTCTTTTTAATCTTGATTGTCGATTAATTGTCTTTCAATCTTAGCCTGTCATTCAAAATTGACTTGCTTATAAAAGGGCTCTATCGTTGTCATTTCTTTATCTTAGAAATTTTGGAAGCCTTAGGAATCTTAGACATATTTTGCTATTTTCCATCTTGTTTAGTACATCCATAGCCATTTAAAAATCTTCAATATTTTGCTATTGTTATTGTCTTTAGGCAATATTTGCATGCTTAAGTAAAATATGAGGGCAAGTATTATACTACAGCAAAATGGAGAAGTGTAATGAGGGTGATTCATGGAATGCATGAGGGTTTGGTGAGATCTTTTATTTATTTATGCTTTATATTCCATTGTGCTTCATTATTAGCTAGGGTTTAGTTTGTTTACACTTTGTATTGTTGCTAACTTGGAATTTTCCCTCGCTACAACAAGGACCCACCATCCTTTTCATGGAATAGCAAAAGTGTGCCATCTATCGTGCACATGTCATGTTGTACATGTGGAGCCATTTGGCATTATCTCACTTTTCACTATTGATCTTCTCCCTGTCCATCATAGTCGTCAATCTTTGCAAAGTTAAGAACTCTAAACTTGGTCCCACTGGACACGTGGCATGAGCCCACATTTTGTAATAAAAAGGATTGGACCCACCAAAGGGCTTGCAAACATACTAAAATCATTTAATCTTCATCTTTAAATGTACATCATTGATCTTCATTGTATTAGCCTTCACTATATTGACATCACCAGGGACATGTGTAAGCATCCCATGGTTTTGCAAGGTCCATATAGGGACCCACCACCTACTCTATAGAGTAATAGAAACTGTTTGATCTACCTGAAAAGATATTGACCATTCAACATACTTAGGAAAATATTAACCCCGCTGACTTAGGAAATTTTAAAGTCCTTTCTTTTCATTCAACCAATAAATGTTAGAACAAAGGGGTTGGTAACACGATGACTCGTAGGGCTTAAGTATTAACTTAAGAAACCTATTATTGTCAATAATTGGCCAACACAAAAATAGAAACCCCATGTAGCGCCATGACTAAAACCCTTAGGGTTTTTCAATAAAACCCTAGCTAGACCAAAGAGTAGAAATAAAACATTTTTGAGCTTAAGAATTATCATATGAACCTACAGATCATACTTATGAAAAGAACTTGAAAATCCATATCAAATTTGTTGTCTAATTCCTCCACAAAACTTTGGAACTGCCTACATTAAGTCTGTGCAACATCTGAGCAACTTTTGCAATGTTGCTTGACAACATTTGCAACTTTGCAAGACCTATACTAAGCCACTTCAAACAATCTTCATGAGCTAGTCCACTGATATCAATGACCACATGACTATCCTTTGACATAAATGATAATAATTCCAACATACTACTCACCACCATTGGAATAACATAAAAATTAATTGCATGTATTCCAACAAGATAAAATGGAAGATTATAGGGCATGCCATATTTAAGGGGAGACCAACCTCCACATGGACTCCCTTGTTGAATTTGTTTTTGATATTAACATGGGGTTGATTTATAATAAGGACATTAATTTATGGGAAAGTCAAATGTCTAGCCTTTGTCATTATGATCCCATCATTTTATGATCATTTTTTGTATGCAATGATGGTGATATTAACTACCAACATGGTTTATTGTGAACAAAATCATCATTTTAGGGAGGTAGTTTTAACAAGGAGAAAATCATGAGATGTAGTGGTGTTTACTGGTTTTAAGGATCATATATTTTATCATTGTTAATGGGTTTATTGATAAGCACATGTGGAGTCTTGTGTTAGGTTCCTTTCCAAGAAAAGGCAAACCATCCTTTCTTGGTGAGATTTTGAACCCTTTTTGAAGATAATATTTGAAGTTAATGTGATGATTATGGTGGATGATGTTAGGATGGTTTTGGATGATTTGTCTCTCCATAATTCACATATATTGTGTCAACTGATATATCATCCATGAATATGGTTGTGTTGTTGGAGGCTAAGGAGCCAAAGAATGTGGTTAAGGTGATCATAATGGATCTAATCGGATCATAATGGAGATTGGTACTTGATAAGGTGCTAGATGATGTAGTTTCTAGTGTTGGTTTTTCATTTGGAAGTTGTCTTTGTCTTACTCTCTATATTAAACCCTTAGCTCAATGATTCCTTTTGTATTCCCTATTATGGCAATGATGCCCTTAAAAATATCAAGTGAAGAGGGCCTTAGCCTTCCTAAAAATTATTATAGGTGTGGCACCACATGTGGGAATAGACTAGGATTTTGTAATTAATGACACCTCCTTTGATAACGATCAAGATCTTGACCCAATACTGTAGGTTTAATTAGTAGTTGTATAAGTTTATTTGTTAATTTTGTGTTGATATGCTTATCATTATGTAACTTCAAGGTGGTTTTCAATTTTCTTCCTACTAATTTTGTTACTTTGTAAGGTAGGGCTCTCCATTTAATAAATATACCCTAGCACTATAATATTACAATATTTTAATATATGAATATGGCTCCCTTAAGCCAAGTTTACCAAGTAATCTCTCTCTCTCTCTCTCTCTGTATGTATATCCAACTAACAAAACAATAATTTTAAGTAAATAGCTCTTCCAATAAAAATAAAGTAAACAATGAAAAAAACATATGTACAATAATAGCTATATCAAACTAAAAATTAAGTATCCTTATATTTAATTTAATCAATTTTATATTTATTACAAATATATATTAATTCATATATAAATAATTAATAGTTTATTTATTTATCCTAAGTATTATGTGTAAGTGGTTTATTTTTCTTTACACCATACTATAAGTGGATGAAAGGAAATACTACATATGATAATGAATTTAGCTCATCTCAAAAACATATAATTGATAACTAACCAAAAGAATCAAGAAGTTATCATGCAACAATTATTTTATGTTATAAAATATTTTGATGTGGAGGCAAGAGTGATATCTAAAAGTTAATAAGAATAATTGAGAAGGCACTACTTTCCTGTATAAATTGGGAATCTTATATACCTACTTTGAAATATGAACCCTTTCTCATTTTTTGATGTTGGATGTTAGGTTCAACAACCCTAAAATATATATAATGTGGTGGATGTTGTACAACAAAATAAATAAACAAATAATAATTTATTGGATTAGGGATACTTGCATTGCAAATTCCCTTGGGAAAAAGGTGTCAAGGAGTTCAACCCAAGTGTTTTATTTTCAAACTAAATGATTTGGATAATGTTGAGGAAAGGAAATTTGATGGGATTGCACAAAATCCCTCATGTTTGGCTAGTATTATAATTTATTATTATGGTTGAAACTATAATAAATAAATATAGATATGTAATTTGTGATGTTTTTGTTGTATATGAGAGAGATCTACCAATTAATAGGTGTATTGTATGTACGATTGTAAAACAAGGCCTATGGTGAGGTCTATTGGAGAAAAAACTTAGCAACAAGGCTAAGAATGGATATTTTAGTAAGAATTAAAGTATGTTACTAAGTTAAATTGGATAAATTTAGAGAAGCTTATGAAGGAGTCCATTATTTATCTAAACTTAATGATTCTTTTGTACCAAATAATTGGATTTTATTCAAATACAAGTTTTGAAAGTAGATTGTTTAATTTGTCACATTGCCATCATAAGTAATGAGTACTTTTCTCGATTAACATGAAGAGGAGAATAATACTCTAAATTCTTTAGCCAAAAAGTGCTACACAGTGGTGAGTAGCTAATTTAGAAGTAGGATAAATAATAATTTCAAATGAAAATATTCTCGCAAGTTGAATTTATCACAATTTTATTAGGTCAAGGAAGATTATATTTGTTAGGGTTGAACTTGACCCCAAGTTTGATCTATACTATCCACAATTATGATTAGCATAATTGAAGCCGAGTTTGATCCTTATAATAAATATTTTTTAAATATTGATGGGTCTATGCAAGATCATGGGGGCCCAAAAAGTGGCGATGTGAAAAAAAGACATTTTTAACTTGCTAAAAACGCAAAAATCCACTTTGACTTTTTCTAGGCTCGGGTAGGAAGTACATGGTGCCATATTAAACACTAAACCAAAACGAATATCCATTATGTTTAGGTCAGTTTTTTTAATTTGATCGGGTTCAAGACCTGACCACCAAGCAGATATTTAATTTAATATATTATTATAATGTTTTTAAATTTAATATTATATAATAATATATTTAATATATTATAGTATTATATCATATTATAATACTTATATAGTATTAAATATTATATAACATTATTATATAATATATTAAATATATTATCATATAATATTATAATATAAAATATATCATAATATTAAATATATCATAATATTAAATTATATAATAATATTAAATTATAATATAATCTAATATAATATAATATAATATATTATATTATAATATAATAAATATATTATATATTGTATAATATTATATATAATATATATTATAATATAATATATAATATATTATAATATATTATAATATATAATATATAATATTATATTATAATATATTAATTGTAGACATGCAAAATTAACCTTCTGCATTTGATCAGGATCATTCATTAACCGAACTAGACATTGCATCAGGACCATTCATCAATTAATCAAGTGCATTTTCATCCATTCATTTATCAAATAAACCTTATCATTCAACCTTCATCCTGCATTATCCATGTAATTAAATAAATCAAAAAGTCATTTAAATTTAAATCCTAAATCATATTCCATCATTTTCTGGATTTAAATAAATCAGAATATCAAAGTCCAAAATGTCAACTCACCTAATCAGCATTAAATCAGCATAACCATCATCTAATCCTAATCTAATGCTAATCACATCCCACTTGCATTATCTAGACCTAGCCACTTGCACAATAAATCAATTTTATTGATTTATTAAAAATCTCATTTTCCCTCAACATGACAACAAACATGCATTTATTGTTGTTTTTTCTTGTCCCCTCTCAAGATTTATAAAATTTGAATTCAAATTTTCCCCTCTTGGGTAATTCTTCCCAAATCTTTGCATATGCATCAACTGAATCACCACTTGACAAGTGTCCTTCTATCATTGGCAGAATCTTAGTCCCACATTGGTCCCTCTTCAACACTTAGCATTTTGAAAATCTTTAAATAGGTGCATCATCCTCAAGCAAATCCTCCACAATTTTATGCAAGGTTACTCTCTTCATTTGAGATTTGATCTTGTTCATCATCACTCCACCATCTTCATAGCATTTTCATCTTAAGTTTTGATCAAGGATTGGGAAAGGGTCACTAGCACATGTGACACCAATCCACTATGAGATAGAGTTGGATCATGTCTTTTATATGCTTTCTTTAGTTTCTATTGTTCCATTTTATTGCATGATTGACATGTTTCATTATTTCATAGGGATGTTAAAATGTTGTTTTGTTTTAATCTAACCACAGTTCTTATGCATTTAACAAGGCAGCTGGCCTTCAATGAAACCGCAGTTTCTCTTTAAAGCATTCTGTCAACCAGTTCAAGCGCCTTGTCTGTGCTTTCACATGAGGAAATCTGTCTAAAACAGATTACACGCCTTCCCTATACTGGCGCATCCTGCATAGAATCATTTTATCCAATAGTTCACAGGCCTTGTCTAAGCTTCAACGCTTTAATACATTTGCGCGCAGTTAGGGAGGATGCTGGAATAGCTATGAAGTTCAACTTTACACTTAACAGTTGCATTTGCTCGAAAGTTTCTGTCGCCTTTTCATCAAATCCATTTTATGCACATCCAGCGGCCATGGCATTCCACGGGACCACGTTTCCATGAGGCATTCTGTCAACAGATCTCACGCCTTGTCTGGGCTGCCACATTCAATACTGTCAAGTAGTTCGCATGCCTTGTCTATGCTGCCATGAGCCTTGCCTGTGCGACCACATTTTGCATTCTGTCTGCTAACTTTCTTTGCTTGAAATGTCTATGTCCTGCTGCTCTTTAATATACATTGAATGACCTTAAATCCAAGTAGGCGCATGTTAAATGGTTCTCGAGCCTGTTCCATGGTTCCACTTTTGCGTATATTGTATGTGTAGAACTTTAAAGATCTCCACATTATGATCGTGGATGCAGTCAGTGAATCTTGTTGTTGATATATGTCTAGATCTCATTCAAGTCATACGGAAATTATCTCTTTAATGCTAGCTTGAAAGTCAGATATTTGGCAGCTGTGATTCAACATAAATCTGTACGTTCTGCGCCGTTTCTTTTCTGCTCCTGTCAGTTTCCTTTTGACAGCATAGAGTTTAAAACTATTCTTTTCTTTTGCTACATCATACAATGGCATAGTTTCTTTATTTTGTCACAACTCATCATTGCTGCGAGGGGATTATAATGACTGGAAGTAGCGCTCCTTAACAATTGATTGAACGCTGTGAACAGATTCATATTTATCACTGCCATTATTTTCAAAGATAGTGACTCAGTCTTAGAATCTAAGTGTCTTTAATTCAGCAGGTGAATCCAGGCATCATGATTTGGGCATTATGTATTCATCATAACGATTGGGTAAAGTGTCTCTACTCTGCGCAGGATGTGATGCTTACTTGATCTGCATTTTGATGGGTAGAGTGTTATTGTTAGAGCCTTTAATGTCTGTCGAAATCTGTTGTATCTTGGGATCTTGAATGCGTTTAATGTCACAAATGCATTTAATATCATCTATACTCATCAATTTTGGCATTTAGTTGAAAGAAAGCTTGTTTCCCAAATGAGAAGTTTCCATCACTGCAATATAAGTAGGTATTGAGTAAGGTTGTTAAACTCATACACTTTTGCATATGTGTTATAGCTTACAAAATTTATCAAATCATTGTTATTATCATGATAGTCAACTTTTGAAAGATTTGTTCTTTTGAGGTGTTTCATTGATATAAATTGTTAGCTTTATTTTTTTATTATTATTATAAAATCATGTTCATCATTTTGATCATAACTAAAATTCTAAATTTTTGGTGATGCCTTTAAATGACTCATCCTTTGTGATTAATTTATTCAATTGAAGTCATGTTATCATTTAAAGTTAACCATCAAAATGAGTTTAATATTTTGATCCTCACATAAGTATCTTTTGTTCAATAGGTACCAAAAAAGCGAACAAAGGCAAGGTACAAAGGTACAAGCAAAGGCGAAAAGGAGCAAAGCGAAAGAGAAGGCTATCAAATGAAAACCAAGGAGGGGAATTCTTTTTTTTGAAAACACAATGTGTTTTTAAACACTTTAGTGTTTGATCAACACTACCTCACGAAATTGTTTATCTTTTGTTTTAGAACACTAATTTTCATTTGGGTCTAAAACGAACAATTTGATTTTCATTGCAAAAGACTTAAAACGAATCTTAGGACAAACTTACTAGATTTCGTTTTGGGTTAAAAATTGAACAAGGCAAACTTCACACTTGATTTTGGTGCTTAAAACGAACTCACAATTGCTTTGAAGGGTATAAAACGAACAAGTGTTTGAATTGTGTGATTGTCTTTTGAGTACGTATCCTCTCCCCTTGCGCTTCGTGTGATCTAGGGTAAGAGAAACACTCAAATACATTTTATTGCTTGAAACACTCTTCAATTCATTAAAATTGAACATCCAGTGAAAAGAGAGGGTATTTTTATGTATATCTTTCTTGTGCCATCAAAGATCGAATGAAAGGCTTGATTGTGTCTTTGCTCGCTTGTTTATCTTAGGGCCCGCTTTGCAGTGCACCACCTGTTGAGATCAACCCAGAATACTCTAAAGCCAAGAGTATTTGCCGTGATATAAATGAGGGTTTTGTTAAAACGCTATAATCACGCGTACACCCGATGTGATGGATCCGAAGGACTCTCGCCGTATGGGTCAATCTCCACGAACGGAAAGTCCTTACTAGAACCCATGTGTTAGAATTTTCCAAAATCCTTAATCTATTTGTTGGTGCAAGAACGGTCGTTCTGAAGCCACCCCACACTCTTACGGTCTTCTAGTAGAGATGGAAAGCACGTCATGGGAGTTTCATGGGTGTTGATGCTTGGCTGCCCCGATTGACGTTAATGAGCCGTGGAGGGGAGCCAGTGGGGTCAAGCATCTAACCATCCACTAGAGATAAGCGTAGCTGGACTTGTCCAAGTGGGAATCCAACAAATATTGTCTTACACATCCATAGGGCTTGTAATTATTCTTTTTTTGAAAACACAGTGTGTATTTGAAAACATTTTGCAAACAAACATTCAACATGATTCTCAAAATTTCAAACCCTCTTTAAGACAAATATCATTGACTCAATCCATATGTTACTACTTTCCCTGCGGATTCACGTCTGTAGAGGTTCCTAAGCATTGGATTATATCTCAATTTGTCTTCTTGAGTAAACAATAGGAAAACCTTTGCCTTAAGTTCATTGAATTTCCACATAAAATATCTTGTGGGGTTTAAAGAAATTAAGACATTGGTGCATCTTAGTTTGAAACTTTAATCAAGAGTGTGTTTGTGGTAAAAGGAATACACTAAGCAAAGATAACAAATTGGACCCCACACATGTGCTTGATATATCTTGGTCATATTGGTCTTTTGATTGCTCTTAGAGAAAAGTGTGTTCTTCAATACCTTGGCCTAGTAAACAAAGTCTCTCTAAGTCTCTTAGGATCAAAATCAAACACTTCATCCATCCAAACATTTATCAACATCATCCCACAAACAACTTTAGATCTTTGCAAACATCATTACCTAGACTTGGGTACATTTCCAAACCAAATCAAAATCATTTGTTTAGTTAGGTGTGTTTGGATGAATCCTTCCACGCACACTTAGTTAAATTATCAACGATCCTTTGAACAAGTTCATCCTAAGATCACATCCAACATCTTAGGGTTTACAAGTTCATCATCCAAATCAAGCCCTAAGTCTAGCATTGATTCAAAGTCCCTAAAACGTTCATCACTCATATCATTCACCTTTCATCCTTCATCTCGTCATTGGTCCTAAGAACCTTAGAGGTCACTTTCATAACAAAGTCAAAACACAAGAAGAACATGGAATATAAACTAGATTCATACATCATGAGCGGTCCAAACCAACCAAACTATCCAAGCCTCACGAAATCATGGGATTATGGAAACTCACATCCATACATAGGATCACTATCTCCTATGAATAGCAATAGCACAACGAATGTGAGTATGCCCAATATGAATTTTGGAACACATCTCCCCATGATAGATTTAAATCAAAGTCCAAACTTACAAGTCTATCCTCCAAACAATCAAAACATGAGTCTTCAAATGAGCAACGTCATTCCACCAAATCCCTACAAACCAAATGTGGATGTACCAAGTGGAAGTTTTCGAAACATGAATCCTAACTCGGAAAACTTTGGAAAAATGATTCCCAATACCAACAATGTTCATCCTATCATGCCAAATCTGAACATCATCCCAAATCAGAACATTATCCAAAGTCAATTTTCCCATAATCCCATTCAAAAACTGCAAGTAGGCATCCTAAATCCGCTTAAACAAGAGCCAAATCAACTATCTCAAGTGAGTCAAGATCAAAATCAAGAACAAATTTGGCGAGATCAAATTGCGGAACTTTCCAAAATAGTTGAGGCATTGC
>VDFB02144766.1:0-11370 GCA_007258455.2 Sequoia sempervirens | reverse complement strand
ATATGAAATAAAGGCTTCAGTGAGAGGGATTTTGCTTCGGGGTGATGTCTCGCCGATGGTTGAAGGCTTCGCCAAAGGGTTTCCCTTTCGATATAAAGTCTCAGTGAAGAGGAAAGGTCTCACCGACATGAAATGGTGGTCCCACCCGGTGGAGTCTCGGTGAAAATTTGAGTTTGGCGAGATGTCCCGCCGACCAAGCAGGCTCTTTCCGAAAGGAAGCTGAAATTAAGAGGATGCTGCTTCAGAGGTATTTCCTCTCTAAGAAAGCATTCACCTGACAAGAAAAAGTCTCATCAAAAGAGAGGAGTTGGCTCTCATGAAATGAAGGGGGAGTTCACAAAGGTCACACCGACAGTGATGGATTTCCCAATGAAAGAGACATCGATCTAACCGAGGGGAACTCACCATAGCCTCTGGCCGACATTGAGGAGTCTTGCCGATGCAGAAATGAGCTCAGGGAGAATGGCCGGCTTCGCCATAGTGTCACACCAACTCGTGATGGTCGCACCAAAGCAAAAGGGCTCGAGCTTGGGGAAATAGAAAGAACTCTTTGGGAGCTCAACAATGGGAATAGTAATGCCTAAATTTTTGTTAGAAAAAAACCTAACTATTTTTTTTTTGGTCCAACCATAACACTAATTAGCATGACGCGCCTATGAGATGTAACACCAAACATGATATTAGTGTTATCATTAATTTGTTATGATTATTTATGTACATGATAATCAATGAAGAAACACCTCTTTAATTAATGATATAGCATACTTGGGAAGATACATGTTCCTAACAATACTCATATTAGAGCGCCCTAAGCTATATACAATCATCATTTTGTTATTAACAGTACTAATTTGCATTGATATCAATATTGTTATTTAATTTCAAGCGACAAGGACCCTAGATTAAGAACAAGGCCATATTTAGTTTATTTTGTGGGACTAGGATGTACCTAATGATACTTGTCTATTTTAGTCTTAATTTTCCATCACTAATATCACTTGCATTGACCAAATAAATAATACTACTATTAACCTTGATCTAGCCTCATTAATATTATTGACTCACGTATTAACTATATACCATTATTATAAGTAATGGACTATATCATGTTCATAACTTAAACAAGAAGGTGAGTGTGGAGACCATCACACACCAATACAAAATTGACAAATACAAAATTTATAGAATCTACATTGACATCAACTTTAAATTTCAAATGCTTAAATATTTATAATTTATTTTAATTATCAAATTTAAATATTTATTTAATTATTTGCTTATATATATACATATATATTCTAAAATAAATTTAATAACTATAAGAATGAGAAGTAGCTTATCCAAATAAATATACATTAAAATTCTACCAACTGCACTGAGGATTTTTCCACTATTGGATGAGTGCGGCATACTAGGGGAGGCAATCACCTGTCATGAGCATCATGGGGAATCTACAAACATGTGCCACCGACATATGGGATCTCCAAGGAATAAGATAAACAAACCAACTCCACTTATATGCCTGTATCTTGCTGCTTGTTTAAGAATTTAACTAAGTGAGTGTGAATTATGAATTGGAAGTTGGTTGGTTGCTGAAAGATCTTGGAAGACTCCTTACGCCAACTTAGAAGAGAAATCCCATGTCTGGTCTAACTCAACACTCTTATCCAAAAGGCACGGATTTTTTTTTCAAGAATGAGTTGCATTATGATCTTACGTCCACCTATCTACCTGCTTGCCTCAAGAAGTGTCCACTATTTTATTTTATATACTACTGGCATTATTTTCCTTTTTTTGCACAAGGAAAAGGTGCAGTCACATCACAGATTTTTCCAACTCACACAGGGAACATTGTATTTACTTTATCATTGCTGCTTAGCTTATGATTTTTACGGCATGACGTGATCTACGCCACTTCTATTGATGCATCATTGACATCAATGTCGGATATCGTTGACTGTGCATACACTACGACGCATCTTACAGCAGTTACAAAAAAAAAAAAAAAAACATCACAGTGTATGACATTAAAAATATTTGATAATGTTATACTACATCCCTGCTTGTATTAATAGTCTGATGGGACGTTTGCAAGCATTGGCTTGGTGATGGACTAAGGCGGCGAATCACCCAACATACATACCCGGGAGGGAGAGATCATGTGGATCAATACATGATGTTATCTGTATACAATTACAGTAGGTGCTGCTTGCTTGCGTCGAAGGTGTCACCACACCCACTGATCTCCAATTTGGTTCACCATTCCTGCCTCCCTGCTCTGTACGCTATTTACAACATTGTATTCCTCATTTTCTTTGTTTAGATCTCATATCTGCAACAATTAAGGCTACACGCAAAAGAGGCAAGGGTAAGGTCACGAGGCTCGATGCTAGAAAATGGAGTTATACTGCCAGTTGTCTTAAGCGTTCTATCTCATTGAGCAACTTGGGTAAACCAGTGAGGACAACAGTTGATAAATGATGTGGAGATTATGGTAAGGTAGAGCAGATAATGAAGGACGGCCAGGACATGAAGGTAGAAGCCTTAAGGTAGTTTGACAACTGTTTCCCCATATTTAAACTGGAACTAAGATGACGCATCGACATAATGGTTTAGTTCTATAAGTAAGCCTTGCAAATTACTGATTTGCTTGTTTGTTTCATTTGTTATTACTATTTTGTTTTTCTTTTCTTTCTTCAGGCTCATTATGGCGCGACTTCCAGCGTAGTGATTTTTCAACCACATACACAGTTGTTTCCCTTCTAGAGTTGGTTTCCATTGCATGTATTTGAGAAGCCTTATCTCAAAAAGAAGAAGATATAGAACGATGTTTTGAGCAGAATATAACATATCCAGGAGGAAAGGAGGCAACAACTTGTGGGTGGGAGATCATCCTAGTACATACCCACTCCTTTCCCCATTTTTTTTTTTTGTTTATGAATATAGTTTGTAAAATTTCTGTCGATGCTCACCATTGTTGTAGTCCAGCTATATCTATACGCCGCGGTTAACCTAGACTTCTTACAAGATGGATTGTCAAGAACGTATCCTCCCATTCAAGGATTATATGATCTGAGCTATGAGAGTAGATAAATAAAAAAAGATAGTAAAAAAGGTTTCATTTTTATAATATGAGAGAAGGAATGAATGCTTCAATGTAACGACATTGGCCTCTGAAACCAGTGAAAGGTTCCAGCGAAACCTGTTCACTACGTTTATTTTTTTTATTGCACGCTTCAAATTCTGACCTAGGTTGAAAGAAGTTTAAGCATGAGGGTGAAGGAAAATATACTATAGGGTGTTTATAACAGGTTATTTTATTTTATTATTATTATTATTATTATTATTTTCTTTCCCAACACAAAATATATAACTACATAACCAAGTCATTGGATCTCCATACTTTAGATTCATATCAGTAGATAAAGATTTTTCAAATAACACCATTGATACCACATTTTATTTCTGAGGAAAAGAAAATAGTTTGTTGGCATCTAGAACAAGTTTCCTGATTTACTTTAACCAGAATATAGCATAAGATCTGATTTTTTTCTTTCTTTCCACACCTTCATATTCACAATGCTTCAACCATAATTCTCTACAACTCAGATGAACACAATACTGGATGAGGCATTAAAAAAAGGATTTTGTTTCTATATGCATTAACCTTCGAGTGAACAACAAGGAAATAACTTCAACATTCATGCAACCACAACAAAACAATGCCATTAAGACAAGGGGGGGGGTTTGATCTTCTCTTTCTTCTTACCACAAAATACTAACTGTTAATATCACAAATGACCCATAAAAATGAGACATCCATGGGCCAAAATTTAAAACTTGGTCCTTCCATTTCTACATTGGAAGATATGAACCTTATCATTATAAAAATTTGCAATATTACTGCAATATTATAGAAAGCAAAAGACTTACACAACCATGAACAAAGTCTTGCTCTTTTACATTTCCTTCCATGTTACGTTAAAACATTAGTTTTCCATACTACAACAAATTTAACAAATCACAATGAAGGACACACCATTTATTAAAGCTTGCTCTCCACCCTACCGTAATGGCGTCATGGAGCCTCATGGGCTCTAGCCATACCCCCGAGCAAGGAATTCTTTTAGCTCCAAGATGATGCATGGAGCCCTTTCAAATTTTTACAAGAAATAAGAATAACATAACCCCAGATTTCATGTATATGGGTTCTCTACTCTTTGTTTACACCAAGATCCATGCAACATACCACCTTCTTACAACAAATTAACAAAAGGGGAGAATGGGGATAAGGAAGAACTTATCTCTTTGCTTGTAGATGAAGGGACTGCACTCTTGTATCCATCTTTTCTTACCAAGCCAAACCATCTTGATCACTATCTTTCCAAGGAGGTAGACTCATCTCCTCACATTCTTTCTACCATCTCCTTTCTAGTTCTCCAAGAGGAGAAGTGGGTAGCATCCACTTCCTCTTTTCCATCCAAGTATATAGGCATTCAACTTGAATTCACTTGAATGAGAGAGAGACACTTGTCACTCTCTCATTTGATCTTTCAACACACATCCCCACAAGCTCTCACACATGTGTGAGACTTTTGGGGAGATGGGGAAAGTACTATGACACTCTACCCAATGACCCTTACAAGGTGGCTCCACACATGTGAGAGATTTGATGCTCTTTCCAAGTTCATTAATGAACTTTGGGGAGTGTGGTGGGGAAGTGATAAGTCACTTCTCCCAACTCCCAAAGACTCAAATTCGTCACTCCCTTTCAAGTGGACTTTTGAAGGGTCAAATCATGTCCTTGGGACCATATTGCATGCCCACCTGTCCCCTACAACTATGGTATAGACCCTAGGGGGTTTATCTTTGTACCCCAACTAAAGAAATTGACCAACAACCCTCTTTAAAGTCCCACTTAAGGTTCTATCCGAGTTTCACACTTGGATAAGGGTTCATAAACCTTAACCCCAACTTACATCTCACATGACACAATTAAATAACCTTTCAACCCAAAAGAATAAACATAGTAACTATTTTCCCTCGGCACCAAAATAAGGAAAACAAGTTCATAAGCACAAAATGGTGTCTTTCAATTTGTTCTCATTGGTTTTGTGTTCTCGTATTAGCACCTCCTTTCTTTCCTGCACATTCCCAATGAAATCATAAGGAACAATCATATATCACATTAATTTGGTACTAAAATAAGATTTAATTGTGCAACCATTTCATTAAAATTCCAATTCACATTCCTAGTTTACAAGTGTCTAATACTTCCATGGAAATGATAATAAAACATTTCAAAATGAAAGACAAGCACATTTTCATGAAATCACACTATGCATTGCCTGAAATATATCTAAGCATCTATAAGTATATAACAAAATTAAGATTGTATTATTCACATGCAAAGTGGGGTCTTACATCCCCCTCCCCTTAGCTTAGACTTCCTCCTGGAAGTCGTTAAGGTTTGAAAACATGATCTCAATATGACAACACACATAAACCTATGAAGCATACTAATTACTTTCACTTTCTTGATGGAGGAATCAAAACATTTATCTAAAAGCACACATTAGAGGCAAATCTCTTCCATGAATTAAATATTTAAATACTTAGAACAAAATTTCTCATAATGGAACATTTATTTCAAATGCTAACAACAATCCTTGTAGCTTCAAGTTTATTAACAATGTAATCAACTTGAATTAAATTACACATAAATATATCTAAATGGATTCATATCCTTTTATACACCTCCAAAATTTCTTTGCATCATAACATATACATCACTCATGATGTTAGAAAATACTTTGTTTCATTGACCAATCATGTCTCTGAATTATTAGCTTCACATTTTGTCTAAATATATGCTTAAGAGAACATCTTACCTTAAAATTATGGCACTCATACCATGTCTCAAATAATATTAACTTTGCATCACATGTTACTATTTTTCTCACATAGCTCACAGATATGCCACATCACATTTATTTGTAATTTCACATGTACACACAACAATAGCAAGGATGCTCTTCCCAATTGGGTGCGCCTGCCCTCCTATAAAGGGTGCTCTTCCCAATAGGTGCGCCTATCCTCATACAATCACATAATTTACAACACAAGGCTCACACAATGGGGTTTGCAAGGATGGATATTCTTGGATACCACTCGAGGTCCTTCTCTAAGGACTCCTCCAATACATAAGAATAATCGTAGAATGAGGGGAAGAATGGATTAATGACCGTCCCATACCAGTCCCATTCACAACCCCTTTTCAAGAATAATTCCCCAGCGCATCTACTCCCCTATACGACCTGCCAGGGAACCCCCCGGGATATGGCAGTTTACATATGTCACATTACACCATGTTTACCAGCAGTTAGAAAACATTAAGAAAGCCTCAAGTCGAGAAATCATAAGATCATAAACCAATGTTTCAATAAAACATAAAATTATAAAATCAAGAGAAAACCAAATAAAGATCATTTGTAGCTACATTTCAACATTCCAATCTTAATTCAAAAATGAAATTAAATAAGTCCTTGAGGCAATTTGGACTATAACAACCTTCAAATGGCTAAATAGCCTAATAAAATAAATGCAAAATTCCACACTGCTGGTGTATAATAAAATAAAACATCAATCAAGAATTACCAATAATTCATATTCCAACAATAAAAACTGCACATTACGAGCACCATGTGACTTGATAAGCCACCTAAGGGGAGGAGGGGAATGGTGGTTCTCTAACCACATAAGTATAATAGCATGCAATAACTGGTGGTCCCTGACCACATAACATGAATAACTGGTGGTCCCTGACCACATAACATGAATAACTGGTGGTCCCTGACCACATAAATATGACTAATTGGTGGTCCCTGACCACATAAATTTGCATCACTGGTGGTCCCTGACCACATAAATATGAATCACTGGTGGTCCCCGACCACATCAATATAAATCACTAGTGGTCCCCGACCACATAATTACAAGTAACTGGTGGTCCATAAAATTCCATCCTTTTCCCATGGGTTATAACATCAAGGAATAGGTTTGCACTATGAACCAACAAGTGTGGCTCTCATATGTGGGGGAGTAGGCCATGGTCAACATCCATGGGAGGATTACAATAACTCGACATAGATCCTTTGTCAGGATTAGGGACACGCCCTGAGCTCATAATTTCCCGATGGGAGAACATGTGCCTCTCAACCCCTATTTACACTAGCTGGCATCGCACTCCCATAAGGGGGGAACCAAACACTAGGGGTACACATTTACCATACAAATAAGACTAACACAAGGGAATACATCATATTTCATTTGATAAATACACATCCGCACATTTAACACATTTACATAAACACACAACTAGCTAACTTACATAAGGGCCATCACAAAGGGTACTCATAAGGAATCGTATTCGACCTCCCTCACCCTTATCCCAAGTCAGATACCCTGTATCCTATACTTGGGTACAATACATTCACTGGTTTCACTTTACATGTCCTAACACAACACGCTTTACAGAATTCACCATAGAACAAGAGCAGTGCACTTACACATATTCTATTTGTATAAACAATATTCACTTTTTGTTTTCAATTTTGGAAATATCTACTCACTTTGCATAAGTACAAGAAATCACTAGAAGATACACAACTATAGCTTAGGTATATCAACCCATTTCCTAGAACTTAACAATGCATGGTTTCATCACATTATTAACACAAATGTTGATACACCCATACACACTTTATTTTCTTTACACAATGTTCACTTTGTTAACATCTATCCATTGCGTACTTGTAAAATAAATTTCCATATAATTCACAATTGTAATTTAGGTAATACTCAATTTTCCTACAATTAGCAATACATGGTACACCATACTTCCTATCTTACTAACAACACATTTATGATCGAATTTTTTTTCTATATATATCCATACCACTCTTCCCCTTTTATTCAACTATATTTTTTTAAGTTCACCGACATATCAATATGGGTAATTCCATGATATTTTCTCAACATGCTAAAAAAAACTTCCTACTTAATAAGGGGTAGAGTCAACCATTTTCATTGGAAACATTACAATATGAGACAAGAAAACAACTCAATGCATAAAACACATGACAAATCATGGAATAGTAGTTCTCACAACTTATTAATATCTTTTATAAATCTTGCATTTTGCTATCTAAGGTTGGACCATTCAATCGTATTATCATAATCATCACTTTTACAATCATAGTTCCATCTAACCTCATAAGATGCACAATGAGTAAAAGTCTTAAAAGTTTTACCTACTTTGAAGTTTTCTCCTTTACATTTGGGTGTAAATGTTCTTCCATCAAAGAGTGAATATAATCAATGGTATATAATACACAACACTAGTTGGAAGTTTTACAAGTCTACTTTAGCGTCTCTTATCTATATATTTTAACTTTCCCATCACATAATACACCATGAGCCACACATAATTCATTACTCAATTTATAACTTCATACAATTGATTATTCAATCCTTATGACATGCACACAACCTTCAAGGTCAACACGTAATTGAGTGTGCTTTTACATCCTATATATGACATTTATTTTTTTCTTATTTGGGCAGCAAGAAGTATTTAGTTGTGAACACATTTATAAGGGAGTAGTAATAGCATAAGCTCTAGATAACGTTTTAACTTCAAATCCTCATTTTGAAAAGATCTCATTACAAATCTCCTTATGTTTAATTATTATAAGGGGGGGGTGATTTAAACATCATATTTGCTAGTCTTTAACAATCTTATCTTAATTGTATCATTCTATGCCTTTACCTTTGACTTGAATCATAGAAATCATGTTGTTTCATTTACTATTTAATCTTTAAACAATTGGACATAGTAGCTTGGTAGTTGTTATAGTTACATTAAGTTTACTAGGTCACCATTTACTTGTAAAAGTGCTTAATTAACTTTTTAAGTTTCATCCTTCAATTCTAGGTAACATCCAGTTTTAACCCCCCACTTTTTTTTTATAGGGTTTAATGTGCAATGCAAGATTTCAAGCATTAGTTGATGTTCTTAATCATGCAAACTTATCTACCAACCATAAGTTAATTCACCTTAGAATCACAAACATTCATTAGCAGGTCTCTTTCATATGTTGAATCATGATTTACATGAGTTTTAAGAGGCTTATGTGTTACTGATGTTTGAGATATGGCGTAAAATTGGTCCTATCATATCCTTAAGTTGCACTTAGATATCGTCACATAGATCCATGGATCATGTACTTCCAAGTCACATCCTTAATTCTCCCTTTATCCACTCTTCGTTTAACACTAGATGTGCTTGAAATGTATACATGACGAGATTTATGAGGTTTCTAGTGTGTTACTCTTTGTTGAACATATAGTGTATTCATAAAAGATGCTTACGAAAAACTTACTCTACAACCAAGGTTTGGGACATGCTAGGCATATTTATGGGTAAATCAATTCTTCATCTTAAGGTTACTCAAGAACATTTAGAAATTTCCAATATAACCTTCTTGGTTTGAGCTATTATTCCTTAGTCACGTTGCCTCTAAGTTAGACATTAACCACATCTTCATCTTTTTGATAAAACTCAACTATGGATCTCAATTTAAACTTTGCATAGGGTTCGCTAGGAGGGATCTTTTAAATAATCATTGAACCATTCACTCTATTTCCTAACGTTGTGGGAATGATTTATTTATTTATTTTCCAAATTCAAACTATACAATCAACAATAGTTTATTTATTTACTTTAGCTTATACTTCCTTATCCATAATAATTGCAATACATCTAGTTTCCTAGAAGTTTCATCAATGTCCTAATGACTAAGTCACAATGGCAACAAGAATTTAGGGCTATGCAATCATAAATATTAAGATACTTTACATTATTCTTCTAGCTCATTAGGATCCTATTAGACATTTTGAACATCATCACTTCCTTTTTCCCAAAGATTGAGATGGGGAGTGTAGAAGGGTTGTGGATTTTCCCTAATTATTCTTATTAATTGAGCTATCATCTTTTACCGGCATTTTTGTCGCCTATTTGAATATGAAGCTCTTGTTAGTTTAGTTTTCATAGGATTTTATTTCTTTTACTTGATCATTACAAGTTACTCACCCCATAAGATTAAATCTTACCTAACAATGTATTTGAAGTTTACGATATAAGATGATTAATTCTAATTCTATTTAAATGTTTCAATATAAGTTGAACTCACAAAAGTTACTAATTTACCTCTCAAATTTGAACGCTTAACTGCTATGACGAGTTCCACATGTTGTCAATATACACAATAGCTAAGACCCATATTATTCCCAGAGTACCTAGTGTTGCAGCACGGCTCACGATACAAAAGTGTAATGCCTAAATTTTTTGTTAGAAAACAACCTAACTATTTTTTTTTTAATCCAACCATAACACTAATTAGCATGACGCGCCTATGAGATGTAACACCAAACATGATATTAGTGTTATCATTAATTTGTTATGATTATTTATGTACACGATAATCAATGAAGAAACACCTCTTTAATTAATGATATAGCATACTTGGGAAGATACATGTTCCTAACAATACTAATATTAGAGCGCCCTAAGCTATATACAATCATCATTTTGTTATTAATAGTACTAATTTGCATTGATATCAATATTGTTATTTAATTTCAAGCGACAAGGACCCTAGATTAAGAACAAGGCCATATTTAGTTTATTTTGTGGGACTAGGATGCACCTAATGATACTTGTCTATTTTAGTCTTAATTTGCCATCACTAATATCACTTGCATTGACCAAATAAATAATACTACTATTAACCTTGATCTAGCCTCATTAATATTATTGACTCACATATTAACTATATACCATTATTATAAGTAATGGACTATATCATGCTCATAACTTAAACGAGAAGGTGAGTGTGGAGACCATCACACACCAATACAAAATTGACAAATACAAAATTATAGAATTTACATTGACATCAACTTTAAATTTCAAATGCTTAAATATTTATAATTTATTTTAATTATAAAATTTAAATATTTATTTAATTATTTGCTTATATATATACATATATATTCTAAAATAAATTTAATAACTATAAGAATGAGAAGTAGCTTATCCAAATAAATATACATTAAAATTCTACCAACTGCACTGAGGATTTTTCCACTATTGGATGAGTGTGGCATACTAGGGGAGGCAATCACCTGTCATGAGCATCATGGGGAATCTACAAACATGTGCCACCGACATATGGGATCTCCAAGGAATAAGATAAACAAACCAACTCCACTTATACGCCTGTATATTGCTGCTTGTTTAAGAATTTA
>VDFB02144765.1:0-24898 GCA_007258455.2 Sequoia sempervirens | reverse complement strand
TAATTCTGTAGAAAGGAATCCATTTCCTCTTTCATGCCTAGCTCCCACTGCTTTTTGGTATCTACCCGCATTGCTTCTTCATAAACTTTAGGTTCACCAGAATCAATTAATAATATAGAATATAACAATGGAGAAACTCTTTCTAGAGGTCTAGTTATCCTTGTAGAATGTCTAACACTTGCAGGAGTCTATGGGATAACTTGTTGCTGAGCATCAGGTACCACTAGCATTTTATTTTCTGAAATCTCATCCAACACCACATATTCCTTTTTGGCCTATTCATGCTTCTTTTCCTGTAGCTAATCCTTTTACATGACCTTCTCATTGGATATAACATCTATGATCCTAATAATTTTATGATTTTCATAATCCCATAATCAATAACCAAATTTATCTACTCCATATCCAATGAAGTTACACTTTTTAGACTTAGCCTCAAGCTTGGTTCTATTTTCAATATCAACATGGATAAAAGATTCACAACCAAAGGTTTTAAGAAATAAATAGTTTACCTTTTTACCCATCCATGCCTCCTCTAGAATGCCACCATCCAAAGGATTTGAAGGTCCCCTATTTATTAAATAAACATCGGTATGTAAAGAATCTGCCCAAAACTGTAAGGGTAGTCCAACATGAAATCTCATGCTCTTTGCACGCTTCATAATGGTCCTATTCATCCTATCAAATATACCATTTTCTTGTGGGGTTCCAGGAACTATTTTCATCCTAGCGATTCCATTGTATGAACAATACTTTTCAAATTCTCTACTACAATAATCACCTCCATTATCATATTTGAGACACTTCAAATTTTTTCCTATCTCATTCTCAACCAAAGATTTTCACTTTTTAAAAGTTTCAAATACTTTTGATTTTTGTTTTAGGAAATACACCCATGTTTTCCTAGTTGCATCATTAATAAAATTAACATAATAAAAAGAGCCACCAAGAGAAGATACCTGAGCTGGTCCCCATACATATAAATGCACAAGCTCTAATTTCTTACTCTTCTTCTCTTTCCCAACTTTGAGAAATCAAACTCTTTTCTATTTTCCATAAACACAATTTTTCCAAAACTCCAAGTCAATCTACTTTATACCTAGAAGCAGCTTTTTGGAGTGAAGGATCTTCATCCCTTTCTCACTCATGTGCCCAAGTCTATGGTGCCATAATTTTGTTTTTGTCCCTACAACAAGTTCTATAATTATCTTAGTGGCAATTATTTCTATAGCAGCTAAGGTAGAATAAGTATTAATAGTACATAGATACAATGTGCCTACCTTTTCACCTTTAGCTACTACTAATGCACCTTTAGTGACCTTCCTGACTTTGTCTGTAAAGGTAACTATGCAGCCTTCACTACCTAGTTGTCCTACAAAGATTAAATTTCTTCTTAAATTTGGAACATGCCTTACCTCCTATAGCAACCATTCATTTCTATTCTACAACTTGATTTTTATTTTTCCTTTTCCAACAATCTTGTACGGTTCATCATCACCCAAATATACCTGTCCAAAATCACCTTGAACATAATCTACAAAATATTTCCTATGGGGTGTGGCATGAAATGAAGCCATTGAATCTATTACCCAAGAATCATTAACATTATCTAAACATAGAATTAAAGCATCCTGCAATTTATTACTTGCAAAATTAGCTTCCTTACTATCATCATGTTGTTTGTCTCCTTGTTATCCTTTTCGAGACCAATAATCCTTCAAGTTTCATGGATTTCCACAATGCCATCAATCCATTTTTCCTTTGGATTTAGATCTTCCTTTCTTCAACTTCCCTTATGACTTCCCATGATTTTTTGGGATTTCTCCTCTCTCCTTTGTTCTTCCCCTATTCTCTATAGTCAAAGCATTACCCAATGTTGAAGTCTCACCTTTTCTTTTCCATTGGATTTTCTCGCTAAGGATAACATGAACATCATCAAATTTCAATGTATTTGAACCAAAGACAGAGTTACTTACAACCATTACCAAGCTATTCTAGCTTTCTGTCAAAGAACATAAAACCAAGAGAGCCCTCACCTCTTCATTAAAATTCACTTTTATAGAAGTTAACTAGTAATCATATTAAATTAATTTAAATGATCTTTCACATATCCACCTCCAATCATTTTTAGATTAAACAAATGCTTCATGAGAAATACCTTATTTGAGGTTGAGGGTTTTTCATATAATTTAGCCAAATGTTCCATCAAATCCACTGTTGTCTTTGTTTCTATTATATTGAATGCCACAGATGGTGCCAAGTACAACCAAATGGTTCCCAGTTCCTTTCTATCTAGAATCTCTCATTCTCCATCATACATCGTAGAATCTTTCTTTGATTTTACTTGCAATGGCTTCCATAGATCCTTTTGATACAAATAATCTTCCATCTACATCTTCCATAATTGATAATTTTGGTCATTGAACTTCTCAACCTTGAATGTTCTTTCTTCCATTGCTCCTACTCAAATCTAGAGGTTTCTTTCCAATCAACCAAAATAGACACGACTCTGATACCATTTGTTATGGTTCAAGAAGATTAGAGCAATAAACATTAACAACTATATGTAGATTAAATAACCCAGAAATAACAATGAGGAATAACATAAAAGATATCAACACAAAAATTTAACATGGTTCACCCAATATGGGCTACATCCATAGAAACTCGGGAATCCAATTATTTTATTATCCAATGCAAAGTAGATTACAATCTTGTGAACACACTATCGCAACATACATCCCAACCACTTATAACAATCCTTTTGGAACCTTCTAGAATTAGGGTTTTACAAGGCCATTTTTCATTTGATGTGTTAAAGGAACAAATTTGACGTGTTAACAGACAAAAAAAATTTGGGGGTTGCACCCCCGAACCCCCGCTCAAGGCCCAACCTGGCCCCAAACCCTGGCGAGGATATGTTATGAGTGTAAAGTATTTGCATGATCAGTCACCACATATCAACATTTAACATTACTTACGAAGTTCATGGAAGCGTGTTGAGGCATGTTGGGAATTATTTAGGTCCTTATTAAGTGTGTGTTTGGGTCACCCTCATTCTAATTCCACCATAGAATGTTTTGGCATCGACCTAGTTTGAATTAGTAAATGCAAATGGTGTGTGGCCAAATTTGGAGGAGCTTCAAAGTTGAAGACGATATAAATTCAAGTTGAAATGTTTATGAAAGATGAATGCAAGAAAGATAGATGTGTGATAGATGTGAAACAGTGTGTGTGTGTGTGTGTGATGCGAGTTTGAGTAGATCAATTTAAAATCTAATTTTTGAGTTTCTGGAGGTAGTGATCTAAAGGCTTACTATATCATTCAAGCATGTCTGCAAGAGTGTGAGCGAATTGTGGTGGAAACCTCCATTGCATTGAGATTGTTTTCTCTATGTAAAAATCTCTTCTATCTTTGTAATTCTATGTCAGTGATCCCTTCTGGTGGTTAACCCTTGTTGGATAGTGAGTCTTGTTCCAAACAGTAAGTCATGTTTTGGCAATGAGCCTTTCCGACAGTGAGCCTTTGTATTTGATTTTGATATTCTCTATCTTGTGAGATAATCCTCACTGTGGATTTTCCCTTATTGGGTTTTCCACATAAATTTGGTGTTATTGTGTGTATGATTTTACTTCTTTCAGTTTCTACTTTTACACTTAATGATTAATCATATTAGTGGACCAAAGGATTTGTGAATGATAATAGATCTAATCTTTGGTGAAAGATTTAAAAGTTAAATTTGCTACAACTGATTCACCCCCCCTCTTAGTTGTCTTGTTCAACAACTGACTCATAATTTTATTGAAATACCTCTTTTCTGACTCACCAACCTATAGTGGCCCACATTTATTAGGTTTGAAACTTGGGGGCTAAGCTTTCTTAGCTATTTGGGTGGATTTATTGATGGAGTAGTGCCATCAAGCATACTTCTTTCTTCCTTTGTATCTATGGCTACCATCTAGCTAAATTTGATTGCCATGCATTTAATGATACCACATCAAACCTCCACCAAGCCACTATAGTGCTCAAAATCAACTCCTTTTCTCTTGTTTTATAGGTATAGGTTGTTGAGTTATTTCATCAGAAGTAAATTTTGTTGCAAGAATGAAGGCATTGTCATTGATGTCAACTAGTTAACTAGTTATCAACTGGTTGTTGTTGTTATTAGTGCCATGGATGAAGGTTATTGGTTGTATATGTCAAGGATATTGAGAAAATTGTAATGAATAAAGGTTGCAGGTATTTAGTGGTTGCTTTGGTTTTTGCTCCTACATTTGTGTGATTGAGATATGTTGATCATGGTTGTTAGAAGTTTCTTTATCAAGATTTTGGGTTTTTGGATCATTGTACAATGTGAGTTTTGTTCACCAGTTGTGAACTATTTTTTTTTTGGTGTCTCTGGCTATGATTCATGATAAATGTAGTTGCTCCAGATTTCTTCTTGTTCAAGTTTTATGACTTGTGGTTTTGGAGATAAGTTGATATGTTCATACTAAAGATAATTTTGGTATCCAGAAAGATTGGATCATGCTAAGGTTGTGTGTTCTTAATTGTTCTATGTGTTTTACACTAGTTTGGTTGACCTTGTGTTAAGCACTACTTGCAAAGTTCATGAAGTGTGTTGGACCTTAATTGACTCCTAATTAGGTGTGTGTTTAGGTCTCCCTCATTCTAATTCCACCCTAGAATGTTTTGGAACTGACCTAATTTGAATTTATAATATAAATGGTGTATGGACAACTTTGGATATGTTTCAAAGTTGAAGATGGTATAAATATACATTGAGATGTTTGTGGAAGGTTTGAGCATGAATGTAAGAAATATAGATGTGAAATAGTGTGTATGTGATGTGAGGTTGTACAGATCAGTGTAAAACCTAATTGTGAGGTTCTGGAAGTAGTGAGCTAAAGGTGTACTCTATCATTCAAGCATGTCTATAAGTGTATGAGTGAATTATGGTGGAAATCTCTATTGCATTGAGATTGTCTTCTCTCTTTAATGAATATCTTCTATCTTCTTTGTATATGTGTGGAAGTCCAAATAGTGAGTCCTATTTTGGTAGTGAGCCTGCTTTGGAAGTGAGCCTTTGTATTTAGTTTTGATATTCTCTATATTGTGAGCTAATCCTCACCATGGTTTTTTCCCTAATTAGGTTTTCCATGTAAATATATTGTTGCTATGTGTGTATGGTTTTTTCTTCTTTCAATTTTTTATTTTACACTTATTGATTAATCATATTAGTAGAGTAAAAGTTTTGTGAATGGTAATTGAATTAATCACTAGTGATTGTTGTAAAGAAAATATTTGCTGCAAGATCACTATTGAGTGTCCTAGGTTTGATGGGACTAATTATGGCATCTAGAGAATAAATATGGAAGAATATCTAGAATAATATAAATATGATGTTGAGAAAGCTTACAAGTTGCATATATTGCTCATGCTAATGGTCCAAGTTCAACCGATGAAATCAAGGCACATGAAGTGAATAACAAGGAAAAGTATATTTTGATGAATAGTCTTTCATAGTCTGAATTGATTAAAGTTTCAATCTAAAGACTACTAAAGAAGTCTAGGATGCATTAGAAAAAAATCATGTAGGGAATGAAAAGGTCAAAGAAGAAAGTTACAGAACTTGGAAGCACAATTTGAGATGCTATATGTCTGAAGATGAGAACATTAAATCCTATGTACATAGAGTGGATGAGCTAGTAGGTGAAATGTGAGGACTTGGTGCAACAATGGATGAACCCAAGATAGTGAAGAAGATTCTTAGAACTCTTCCCAATGCATATAGTGGAAAGGTATATGCTATTGAAGAATATGTGAATTACAACACTTATACTAAAGATTAGTTGTTGGGTACTTTGACATCATATGAAATGAGAAAAAAAATATGAGAAATGGATCCAAATCAAAAAATAATTTTAAGGCTACAACTAGTGAAGATCCAAATGAAGAAAATATCGATGAAGTGGATGTTAACTTTGTGAGAAGGATGAAAAAGGGCTCCAGAAAGTATGGAGGTAAGTTACCTTTTAAATGCTTTAGTTGTGGAGGAATTAGTCATTATTCTTCAAGATGTCCAGAAAGAGCTAAGAGGAGCAAACAAAATAGATTAAACAAAGAAAACAAAGGTAAGAAGATCAATAGAGCATACTGTGTGAATGAGGATGTGGTGCAGGGGCACCTCTGTATTTTTGTAAATAGGGGTAAAATATTAGTATTTTGTGATGTTGAGTCATTTTTGTTTGTAATAAGGTCTATTAAGACCATGTTTCATGTTTTGAATCATGTGGGATCAGTTTTGGGAAAAGATGTCAAGTTTTGCAAAAAGTTACAAAAGTTGCATAAGCAACTTTGCATTTTTGGTGTGTAAGGGAAGTTGAACCATTCAAGATTCAAATGGTAGTTGGAAAATGGTTGTTTTTGGTTTTAAATGTTTAAATATTCCTTAGGATGGTTGAGGAAAACTTCTGGTGATGCATTTGGAGATCAAGCATTAAAACATACTCTATTTTTAGTGTTTTTCATTGTTTCCTTGCTGCTACAGAAGATAGTACAGGTTTGTATGTCCTATAAATGTTATAAGTTGTATTGGGATCAATGATGAGTTGATTATTATATCATTTTAAATTTATTTATCATCTTATTTCATTAATTTAGGAGAGAGTTAGAGTGGTTTTGCTCCAAACAGCCAGGAAACCCTAGTTAGTGAGGGTTTGATTGAAGAAAAATGAATTTGGGCTCATTCCACCTGTGAAAAAGCTTGATAATCAATGGAATGGAATTAGGTAGGATGTTTTTGATTTATTTAGTGTTTTAAGGAGTATGGTATGGAGTTAGGATAAAGTTTTATGTATCCCTAGCTTAATATCACCATGTATTAGGCTTATGAGGATAGGTAGACTTAGGGTTTTGTAGAGAAGTGATTCAAAGTTTGTTCCAATTATTGGAAATGGCATTTATAGATGCAATGTGACATCTTGGATGCCTTGGATTGAAGAGTGGAGGTTGGGATATTGAAATCCTTGTTGTTTCCTTGTAGTGCAAGCCTAATTAGGCCTAATTGCAGCATAACAGTCCAAATTTGTGGGTTTTGTTCCAAAGCAACCCTATATGCAAAATTGGTATGTTTTCAAATGGAAAAGGGGTACCTTGAATGGTGATAAAATTTTGGGTGTGAGGCCTGTACCCGGAGTTATGTGGGAAAAACCTTATTTCATGTACTACTAGGAGAATAGGAGGATTTGAGAGAAAAAAACCAAGTTAGGGTTCTAGAATTGCAAAATTTGTTTAATTGAGTTTGTGTTGATAACCTCCACCTTGCTCTACATAAAATTGGTATCAGAGCATAGGTTTTGGTCAATAAGAGGAAAAAGGTTGAAGTTTGAAAGAAGCAAAGATGCCTCCTGAAGGAAATCCAACTGCTAGAGAAATGAGAGAGATGAAGGAAAAGCATGCCAAGGAGTTGAGACAGGTAAAGAGTCTCAATAATTTGTCCTAGCTAGACTTGCAACATTGGAGTCAAACCAAAGGAGAGGTGTTATCACCAGAGACCAAAGTGATCAAGATGAAGAGGAAGAGGGTGAGAATGAAGACCCTCAAGAAGGATTCCAAGAGGATGAGTTGGATCCTAATGAATTGAGAATGGAAAAGTTGTTGAAGGTTGTCAAAAGAGACACTCCTAAGGTGAAGATGGAATTACCCATGTATAGTGGGAAGTTGGATAGTGAAGAGGTGCTAGGTTGGATTGATGCACTTGATAACTATTTTGAGTATGAAGAGGTAGCAAAAGACCAAAGGGTGAAATTTTCCAAAACAAAATTGAAATGCCTTGCCTTAACTTGGTGGAATTATGTGTAGGAAAAGAGGTTGAAGAAGGGAAAGTCAAAAATCAATTCTTGGGACAAAATGGTGGAAAAAATCAAGAGCCATTTTTTACTTGATGATTATGCTATTCAAACATTTAAAAGGCTTCAAAACCTCAAACAAAAGGAGATGGATGTGATGGATTATACAAAGGAGTTTCAAAAGCTAAGTATAAGGGTAGGTCATGTGGAGGATGAGGTGGAGAAAGTAGCAAGGTACATAAATGGGTTGAGGTTCAACATACAAGATGAGTTAAGTATTACCACCCCTAGAATAGTGAAAGAATGCTTCCAATTGGAAATCAGGGCAGAAGAAAAGTTAAAGAGAAGGCAAGAGAAGCAAGGTAGGGATAGAGGAAGAAAATTCAGAGGTAAAGGAACATTTGGAGGAAGAGGACAGTCCCAAAAGCCACAAGGAGAGACAATTAGTCATCAAGAAAAAATCTCTGAATCAAGAGGTAGTTTTAGAGGTAGGAGATCAAATAGTAGGGGTAGATTTGGAGGTCAAGGAAGAGGATCAAATGCATTCACAGGAAGGTATTATCAATGTAACAAGATTGGCCATCATGCATGGAAATGTCTAGATAAGCAACCTTCAACTTCACATGGAGGAGAAAGAAGGACTCAATTGGTGCAAGAAGAAGACAATGAGAGTGTAAACTCTCCATTGCAGGATGCTGCTCCAAAAATTGGTGAACCTCTGATGGTAAGAAGAATGTTGATGAAATTTCCTTAGGTGAAAGAGCCTCCACAAAGAAAATCCCTCTTTAAAACCACATGTAAATATCAAGGTAAGGTTTGCAAAGTTGTTGATTTGAGTAGCACAGATAATTTAGTTTCTCTATAGATGGTAGAAAATGAAGAGGATACAACATCCTACTCCCTACAAGGTCTCCTGGTTAAATAAGGAACAACAGGTCTTAGTAAATGAGCAAACTTGGGTGAAATTTAACATAGGAGGGTACAAAGATAAAATATTGTGTGACATCATCCCAATGGATTTTTTTCATCTACTGTTAGGGAGGCCCTAGCAATATAAACGAAAGGCTAAACATGATGGGAAAAAGAACACTTATGTGATAGAAAAGGATGGGATCTCATTCACTCTTACTCCATTGAAAGATGAAGGTCTAGATACACAAGTTGGGTCTAGTGTAATGCTAGTAGGAGAAAAGGAGTTTTTGAAAACCATGAAGGAAAAGGGAGGAGAAGGTTATGCCATTGTGATCAGACCAAATACTGTGATGACTACAGCAACAAAGGTTGATGATGTGCCTAAAGAGGTCCAAGCATTGTTGAAAAAGTATAAGGACATTGTGGTAGATGAACTTCCTATCTCTTTACCACCAATAAGAGATGTGAGCCACCATATAGATTTCATACTAGGGGTAAACCTACCTAACAAAGATACATATAAAATAACTCCAAAACAAAATGAAGAGATTAGGAAACAAATCCAAGAGTTTCTTGATAAGGTCCTAATAAGGAAGATTCTTAGCCCATGTGTTGTTCATATTGTTTTGGCACCAAAGAAGGGAGGAGATTGGAGAATTTGCACCAACGCAAGGGCCATTAACAAGATTACCATAAGGTATAGGTTCCCCATACCAAGAATGGCAGACTTGATGGATTGTTTAGGAGGTGCATGCTATTTTTCTAAGATAGACCTCAAAAGTGACTACCACCAAATCAGAATTAAAGAGGGGGATGAGTGGAAAACTTTCTTCAAAACAAATGAGGGGTTATATTAATGGCTTGTCATGCCTTTTGGGCTTTCAAATGCACCAAGCACCTTTATGAGGTTAATTAATGAAGTTATAAAACCCTTTATAGGTAAGTTTGGGATTGTCTATTTGGATGATATTCTTGTTTTTAGTAAGACTAAAGAGGAACACTTGCAATATTTAGACTTGGTTTTGAAAAGGTTGAATGAAGAAAAGTTGATGATAAATTTGAAGAAATGTTAATTCATGAAGGAGGAATTAGTCTATCTTGGCTTTGTGATCTCAAAAGGTTCTTTGAATATGGATCCTAGTAAGGTGGAAGCAATTCTCAACTGGCCTACTTCAACATCAGTAAGTGAGGTAAGAAGTCTCCATGACCTAACTAGTTTTTACAGAAAATTTATGAAGAATTTCAGTAATATATGCTCTCCAATCATTGACACAATAAAATGGGACAAAAGAAAGAAGTTTGTATGGTGTAATGAGGAAAAAAAAAGTTTCCAATATCTGAAACAAAGGGTAGCACAAAAACCTATCTTAGCATTGCTTGACTTTAACAAATTTATCACAATTGAATGTGATGCAAGTGGGTATGCAATTGGGGCAATATTGATCCAAGAGGGAAGGCCTATTGCTTTCTTTAGTGAGAAACTCAGTGAGGAAAACAAAAAATATTCATCTTATGACTTGGAGTTGTATGCTATGGTGAAATCATTGAAGAAGTGGATACACTATCTCCTACCTAAAGAATTTATTGTTTTTACTAATAATCATGCTTTGCAGTTCTTAAATAGCCAAGACAAACTCAGCCACAAACATGTGAAGTGGGTGGAGTACTTACAAAGTTTCACCTTCACTATCAAACATAAAAAGGGACAGTCAAACAAGGTGGCAAATGCTTTGAGCAGGAGGACATTGTTGGTTCAAGAAGTTTAGTTGCAAAGTGTAGGGATTGATGCTTTGAAAGGTATGTATGTAGAGGATGATGATTTCAAATAAATTTATGCTTCTTGTAGTCAATTCAATGACACTTTTCATGAAGAAAATTTTGATTTCTTGATTCAAGAAGTTTTACTCTTTAAGGGGGATCAACTTTGTATTCCCAAATGCTCTATGAGAGATAATTTGATTAAGGAGAAGCACAGTTGCAACTTGGCAGGTCACTTTGGTGTGGACAAGACTTTGGAATAGGTAAGAAGGTACTATTTTTTGCCAAAGATGCAAAGTGATGTGAGAAAATTTATGGAAAGGTGTGTTGTTTGTCAAAAAACCAAGGGTTGTAGTACAAATGAAGGTCTTTATCAACAATTTCCAATCCCAAATAGACCATGGGAGTACATCAACATGGATTTTGTGTTGGGGTTGCCTAAAACTTGAGGAGGCTTTGTCTCAGTGTTTGTTGTGGTGGATCGGTTTAATAAAATGACATATTTTATACCATGTAAAAGTACAAATGATGCCTCATACATTGAAGGGTTATTTTTCAAGGAGGTGGTTAGAATCCATGGATTTCCATTAACCATTGTTTTAGAGTGGGATAGTAAATTTTTCGGTCACTCTTGGAGAACCCTCTAGAAGAAGCTAGGCACAAATTTGACTTTTAGCTCTACCTATCACCCCTAAACATATGGGCAGACTAAAGTAGTCAATAGAAGCCTTCGAACTATCCTTAGATGCTTGACAAAAGAACACTCAACACAATGAGATCTGATCCTACCCCAAGTTGTGTTTGCATTTAATGATTCTATGAACAAGAGTGTTGGTAAAAGCCCTTTTCAGATTGTGTATGGATGGAAGCCTAGGGGGTGTTTGAACTAAGGAATTTGAGTGTAATGGAGAGAAGGAGTGCTAAAGGAGAAGAGTTTGTAGTTTCCATGAAAGAAATACACCAAGAGACCTATCAGGGATAATCTCCAAAAGAGTGTGGACAAATGCAAGCATGATGCTGATAGGAAAAGAAGAGAAGTTCACTTCAAAGTTGGAGATCTAGTCTTAGCTCATTTGAGGAAGGAAAGACTTCCTAAGGGAAAGTATTCAAAGTTGTAGATGAAGAAGATAGGGCCATGTAGGGTGGTCCATAAATTTGGAGCAAATACCTATGAGATAGAACTCCCTCCTAGAGTTGTTATCTCTACCATTTTTAATATTTCTGACCTATACCATTTTAAAGGGGCTATGATTATAGGTAAATATGCAGGTACATCAGAAGTTCTAGATGAATATTGGATCAGATATTTTCCACCAAGTCAACCATTGAAGTTAGAGTGTATTTTGGATACCAAAGAAGCTAGAAGGATAAGACACAAAGTGTATTATCGCTATTTGGTGAAGTGAAAAGGACTTCCTATGGAGGATGTCACTTGGATGACAGAGGAAGACATAAAAAGGCATTGTGCAACAGTCGAAGATCTACTCTCAAGTGGAACTTGAGATTTTATTTTCCCCAGGAGTATGGTGTATGGGCACCTGGGTCCTTTTGTAAATAGGGGTAAAATGTTAGTATTTTGTGATGTTGAGTCACTTTTTTTTTAATAAGGTCTATTAATACCATGTTTCATGTTTTGAATCATGTGGGGTCAGTTTTGGGAAAAGATGTCAAGTTTTGCAAAAAGTTGCAAAAGTTGCATAAGCAACTTTGCATTTTTGGTGTGTAAGGGAAGTTGAACCATTGGGGATTCAGCTGGTAGTTAGACAATGGTTGTTTTCTATTGTAAATTTTTAAATATGCCTTGGTATGGTCAAGGAAAACTTATGGTTATGTTTTTGGAGATCAAGCAATAAAACATACTCTATTTTTTGTGTTTTTCAGTGTTCCCTTACTGCTACAGAAGATAGTATGGGTCCGTACGACATAAAAATGTTCTAAGCTATATTGGGATCGATGATGAGTTGAATCTTCTATCATTTTAAATTGATTTCATCTGATTTCATTAAGTGAGGAGAGAGTTAGAGTGGTTTTGCTGCAAACTGCTAGGAAACCCTAGTTAGTGAGGGTTTGATTGAAGAAAAATGAATTTGGGCCCATTCCACTAGTGAAAAAACCTAATAATAAGTGGAATGGAATTAGGTAGGATTTTTTTGATGTTTTTAGTGTTTTCAGGAGTAGGGGATGGAGTTAGGGGCAAGTTTGATGCAGCCCTAGCCTAATATCATCATGTATTAGGCTTATGAGGATATGTAGAGTTAGCGTTTTGTAGAGAAGCGATTCAAATTTTGTTCCAATTGTTGGAAATGGTGTTTACAAATGCCATGTGACATGTTGGATGTGCTGGATTGAAGATTTGAGGTTGGGAGATTGAAATCCTTGTTTTTGCCTTGTAGTGCAAGCCTACTTAGGCCTAATTGCAGCGTAGTAGTCCAAATTTGAGCGTTTTGTTCCAAAGAAACCCTATCTACAAAATTGGTATGTTTTCAAATGGAAAAAAGGGTATCTTGAATGGTGATAAAATTCTAGGTGTGAGGCTTGCACTAGGAGTTATGTGGGGAAAACCTTGTTTCAAGTACTATTAAGAGAATAGGAGGATTTGAGAGAAAATCACCAAGTTAGGGTTCCAAAATTGCGAAGTTTGTTTAATTGAGTGTATGTCAATAACCTCCACCCTACTCTACATCATGATGCTAGTATTTATGATGAAGAATCTGATTATGGATATTTTAATGATGATGAATGCTTGTTCATGGCTATAAAAGATGAATCTACTTCTGCTAACACTGAAAGATAGGTGAAAGAAAATACTCTGGAAAAGAGTGAAGGTACGATTATTTATGCTCTTCATGATAAACAAGAAAAGAACTATTGGGTTTTTGATAGTGGTTGTTCACATCACATGATTGGGGATAAGAGTAAGTTTATTAAGCTTGAAAATTATAATGGCGGCTTAGCTAAATTTAGAGATGATACTAGTGCTAAGATTTATGGAATAGGTTCAGTTAGTCTTGATGGAAAGCATAATACTGATTATGTCTACTATGTTAAGAGTTTAAGGCATAATCTTTTAAGTGTTGAAAAAATGTGTAGAAAAGGATATAATCTTGTATTTGAGGATGAAGATGTGAAATCAAGAAAGGATTCAGAATAATGATTGTTGCTAGTAAGAAGTCTGAAGGAAACATTTATCAACTTAAGGGTGTTGATGGAAATTTCTTTACGACTCATATTAATGACACCTGGTTGTGGCATCAGAGGACATGTCATATGAATTTTGATAACTTGGAAAGAATCAGTGTTGTGCATGATATAAGAGATCTACTAAGGATTACAAAGTTGGTTAATTCTATTTGCAAGAATTGCTAGTTTGGAAAGAAAGATAGAAACAAATTCATATCAAAGGAACAATCTACTACTAGACTACTAGATTTGATTCACACATATCCTTGTGGTCCTACAAGAGTGATAATTCTACAAGGTGACATGTATTTTATGCTTTTGATTAATGATTACTCTAGATACATATGGGTTACTTTTCTTATAGAGAAATATGATGCATTAGAAAGATTCAAGGAATTTAAGGCTATAGTTGAAATTGAAGCAAACTTGAGAATAAAATGTTTAAGGTATGATAGAGGTGGTGAATTTACTTCAAATGAGTTTAACATGCTTTTTGAAATCCATGGAATAAAAAATAGTTATTTTCTCATAGAACTCCTCAACAAAATGAAGTTGTTGAAAGAAAAAATAAAACAATTTAGGAAGCTACTAGATCAATGATTATTGAAGTAGGCCTATCGGAAGTTTTCTAGAGAGAAGCTATTCGTGCTACTGTTTATGTGTTCAATCGAGTGCAAGCAAAGGCTAATGGTACAGAGACCCCCTTATGAGATATGGTGTGGAAGAATTCCTACGGTCAAGTATTTCAAGGTATTTGGAAGCAAATGTTATATCAGAAGGGATGAAGAAAACTTAGGGAAGTTTGATGCTAGATGTGATGAAGGTATCTTCCTTGGATACTCTACTAGAAGTAAAGCTTATAGATGTTTCAATAAAAGGATGAGAAATATTGTTGAATGCACAAATTTCAAAGTTGATGAAGCATTGAAGAATTCAATTGAAGTTAATGGATATGTATCTGATGAACCTGATTATAGAGAAGTAGAAGTTGTGGAAGAATAGGAAAAGCAAAATGAAGAAGTTTTAGTGGTGTTCCCAAAGGAACCTAAATATGTGCAAAAGAATCATTAAAAAAATCAAATCATTGGAGACAAGAGAAAAGGAGTACTAATAAGAAGTAGAGCTACTACTACTGCTCATGAGATAAATCTATCTACTTTCTAAATTAGAACCAAAGACGATGAGTGAAGCATGTAATGATGAAAATTGGATGAAAGCTATGAAAGAAGAACTTATGCAGATTGAGAACAATAAAACTTGGGAGTTGGTCCCTAGACCGACAGATAAAAACATAATTGGATCAAAATGGGTGTTTAGAAACAAGTTGAATGAGAATGGAGTAGTTAGAAATAAAGCAAGGCTTGTGTGTAAAGGATACTCACAAGTAGAAGGTATAGATTTTCAAGAAAATTTTGCTCTGATGGCTAGAGTAGAAGCTAATAGGATGTTTTTAGTGTTTGCAGCTCATAAAGATTTCAAAGTTTATTAGATGGATATAAAGTCCACATTTTTTAATGCTGATATGGAAGAAGAGGTGTACATGGAACAACTGAAAGGATTTCAATTGTTAGATCAACCAAATATGGTTTGCATATTGAGGAAGGATTTATATGGATTGAAGTAAGATCATAAATATTGGTATGTAAAGTTGGATAGATATTTGATTCAACAAGGCTTCAACAAAGGTATGATAGATAGTAATCTATATTTTAAAATTGAAAATGATAAGATATTGATAGTAATTGTATATGTTGATGATATTATCTTTGGAGGAAATAAAACAATGTGCAAGATGTTTGTTGAAGAGATGCAAAAAGAGTTTGAAATATTTATGTTTGGTGAGATGAATTTCTTTCTTGGGCTACAAATTAATCAAACAAAAAAAGGTATTTTATTTCATAATCAAAATATGTAAGAGAAAAGTCGAAGAAGTTTGGAATGGATGGTTCTGAAAGGAAGAATTTTGTTATGGGTTTTCTATGCTTGGGAGATAGAATAACAAAACTCAACACTCTCATTCAAGGATAACCCTGGAGATCTCAACCTCAAGCATGCAAAGGAGAAAGAGATCTTGCAATAGGCTTGTCTTAGGAGTTGATTATAAATTAATGAGGGGTTCATAACCAAGCTAGGGCTTGGAAAAATAAATGAAATGCAAAATGCAATGCTTAACCCTAATATGATGCAATATTTCAGTAAATGACCTAAAAAAGGTATGTGAAACAGAATAAAAAGCTGCTAGATGAAATGTGTGCACCTAGAAATCTAAAGATGACTGGATGAGGCTCTGAAATGCTAGAAATTCTAACTTTAATGCTGACTGGGACTCATACGCTAGGTTGGGTGAATTAGTCCCAGATATAGGTTTCTATGCAGAAACAAGAATCTGGTAAATGGGTATCTGAAACCGCAAAAACCTAAAAATTGACCTAAACTAGGATTCATATGCAAGAATTGGTGTATCAATCCAGTTAGGGTTTTTTGAAGCTTCAAAGTTTGAATCTTCTCTTCAATGTATGCTTTGTCTTTTCCAATTGATTTTTGGATCTGAAACCCTAATATGCCACCTATAGAAGTATTCCAAGTATCTCCAATGCAAGGTGACAACTTTGAACACTTTGACAATTTTCTCCAAACTTTCTCTTCAATATGTCTTCAATCTACACCTGCAAATCACACACTAAAGAGGGAAATTTTTTGTTTTGTTAGTGGAAAGGGGTTTTCCTTCGTCAAACCATGTTTTGGTAATCAAACTTTGAAATGAAATGAAATATGAATGGATAATGATGAATGGAAAAAATATGATGTTGTAACTCACCAAACCCTAGAAATAAGAGGCTACAAACATGTATGAGATTGATCTAATGGATGTAGATCTTGAATCTTTCCTAAATAGGATAGATCTTGAATGAAATTCTAGCTTGAATCATAAAACCCTACATCACAATTATTAGTTGAAAAACAAATATGATGCATGAAGACTTTGACATGATGATCCTTGAATGATGCTCTAAAATTCTTGATAATCTACCCTTGAGGACACTTGAATGCTCTAGTGAACTCAAACTTTCTATAAGAATTCTCCCACAAAATTCTTAGGTGAAAATGAGTGAAAGAACCTTGTATTTATACTTAATTATGTAAGAATTCTTGAAATTACAACACTACAAGTCGAAATCAGATCTAGGAGGATAAAATCCTGCCAAGAATATGAATTAATTTTAATTTTGGGCCACACGAAACTTATACACCCAAGGTGGCATATGAGTCCCATTAGGAATAATTTATGGGACCATTTAAAAAAAATTTGAGAAAGGTGTAAAATCAGGATTAGGACCCAAAACTCTAGGTGGGACTCATACAACCAAGGTGGTGTATAAGTCCCAGATCAATAAATCTAGCCCAAACAACTTAAAAACACCTAAATTATGATTGGATGCTAATTTATGTTGGGATTAACCTTGAAAAGATGCATTAAATGAGGCTTGTGGGTGCAAAATAAGGCCAATTAAAGAATAAAGAAGTCCAATTATTAATGACAACCCTAGAAAAGTGTGAAAGTGTGTTACAACACTTTACAACACTCCAAATAAGGTAGAATTAAGTTTATTTAGTTCACAAGGGCCCAAGACCTAATGTGAGCTTGTTAAACACATCACAACACTAAGACAAGGCATCATTAAGCTCAATTTTACAAGGTCCCCAACAAGTGTGAAAATGTCACTGGTGACATTTTTTAACACTAGAGGTTCCAAACCAGTATGAAATTCTATGGTGATTGGTTGTAAACTGAGAAAAGATGATGATTCACCTAAGGCTGATTAGAGAAAATACAAATCTATGATTGGAGGAATTTTGTATTTAACTGCTATTAGATCAGATATCATGCATGTAGTTTCTCTTGTGGCTAAATTTCAAGAAGATCATAGAGAAACGCATGTTTTTGTTGTTAAGAGGATATTTATATATTTGAATGGAACTCTTGATTATGGCTTGTGGTATCCTAGGGATACTGTCTTTACACTAAGTGCTTCTATAGATGTAGATTCGAAAGGTTATTTTGTTGACAATAAAGTACAAGTGGTGGTGCATTCTTTCTTGGTTGCATATTGTTGTCATGGTTGAGTAAAAAGCAAGATTCAATTTCTTTATCTACTACTAAAGTTGAGTATATTGTTGCTGCATCTTTTTGTACACAAGTTTTATGGATGAAACAGACATTGAAAGATATCAGAGTAATATATGATGATCCCATTTCTATCTTTTGTGATAATACAAGTGCAATTAACATTTCAAAGGATCCTGTGATATACTCAAGGACAAAGAATATATCTATCATGTATCAATTTTTGAGAGAGAAGGTTATGGAGAATGAAGTAAAGCTTGAGTATGTACCGACGAAGGATCAGGTTGCTAATATATTTAAAAAGACTCTTCCTAAAGATACTTTTGAGTATCTCTGAGAGAAGTTAGGGTTATTTCCCCTCCTTTCTTGAACTAGATGCATATAGAGACACATCAATCTAGTGGGTCTATAGATCTATCATTCTTCTGGACTGATGTTCGGTGGCTACCTCTTAGGCGGAGTACGTAATATCTGGTGTTGTCATTATGCAATTTTTTTTGATTTCAAAGAGGAAAATAATGCTAAAATTATTTTTTCTTTGCCATTGATGTCAAAGGGGGAGAAAGTATCATGTGAAAAAATTATCTACTAAGGGGGAGAAAGTGAATTCATGAGGAAGTGTGTTCAGAGTTGTTGTGTTGTCGTTGATAGTTTTTCACATCATTTTTTTCCATCAATGACAAAGGGGGAGATTGTTGCAAGAATAAAGGCGTTGTAATTGACGTCAACTGGTTAACTGGTTATCAACTAGTTGTGGTTGTCATTGGTGTCATGGATGAAGGTTATTGGTTGTATATGTCGAGGATATTGAAAAAATTGTAATGAACAAAGGTTACAATTATTCATTAGTTGCTTCAGGTTTTACTCATATGTTCTTGTGATTTAGATATGTTGATCATGGCTATTGGAAGTTTCTTTATTTAGATTTTGGGTTCCTGGATCATTGTACAGTGTGATTTTTGTTGACCAGTTGTGAACTATGTTTTCCAGTGTCTCTAGCTAAGGTTCAAGAGAAATATAGTTTCTTCAAATTTCTTCTTGTTCGAGTTTTATGACTTTCAATTCTAGAGATAAACTGATATGTTTGTACTGAAGATAAATTTTATATTTGGAAAGATTGGATCATGCTAAGGTTGTGTGTGCTTGGTTGTTCTAGGTGTTTTACACTAGTTTGACCGACCTTGTGTGAAACACTACTTGCAAAATTTATGAAGCATGTTGGAACTTATTTGGGTCCTCATTAACCGTGTGTTTAGGTTTCCCTCATTCTAATTCCACCCTATAATGTTTTAGCACTGACCTAATTTGAATTTGTAATACAAATGGTGTGTATGGCTGACTTTGGATATGTTTCAAAGTTGAAGATGCTATAAATATAGATTGAGATGTTTGTGGAAGGTGTGAGCATGAATCCAAGAAAGATAGATGTGAGATAGATGTGAAACAATGTGTATTTGATGCAAGGTTGTGCAGATCAGTGCAAAATCTAATTGTGAGGTTTCAGAAGTAGTGAACTGAAGGTGTACTCTATCATTCAATCTTGTTTGCAAGTGTGTGAGTGAATTTTGGTGGAAATCTCGGTTGCATTGAACTTGTCTTCTCTTTGTATTGAATCTCTTCTATCTTCTTTGTATCTATGTACAAGTGATCCGTCCAAGAGTTTAACCCTTGTTGGATAATGAGTCCTAATCCAAACAGTGAGTCCTATTTTGGCAGTGAGCATTTGTATTCAGTTTTGATATTCTCTATATTGTGAGCTAATCCTCACCATGGTTTTTCTTGTATTTGGTTTTCCACATAAATCTAGTGTTGCTATGTGTGCATGGTTTTTTCCTCTTTCAGTTTCTGCATTTACACTTAATGATTAATCATATTAGCAAAGTAAAAAAATTATGAATGGTAATTGAATTAATCACTGGTGATTGTTGTAAAGAAAGTATTTGCTACAACTGATTGTCCCCCCCTCTCAGTTGTCTTTCTCAACAATTTTTTTACAATCACTTTGTTATAGGTTCACATATTAAAGCTAGACTGTAGTGGATAAAAATGATAGAATGATCCTCTAAAGATTTTTTTCAAGCTCTTTGTGCTTTTCATAATACTTAGGGCATTGTCAAATAGATAAAAAATTTGAATGCACAAGAAAACTAAGAGGGGGTGAATCGGTTGTACATTAAAACACTCTTTAAGATTTAAATATGTATTAGTCCTTAAACCCTTAACAACCACTTAAATCTTTATCATGCATTAAAGCAGATTTTAAACATGAGAAACAGTAATGAAAACACATCAAAACACATGAGAACACCAAATTTATGTGGAAAACCCAAGAAGGGAAAAAATACGATGAGGATTAGCTGACAATATAAAGTAATTGCAACACTGAATACAATAGGCTCACTGCCGAATAGCTCACTTCCCAAAAGAAAAGAAGGGCTCACTACCAGATTAGAAAGAAGAAGAAAGAAGGATGTTACAATGAAAAATCCATCTCAGAGCAACAAAAAGATCCACTGCAGTGTCACCAGTACATTCACAGCCTCTCTAAATAATGTGGACACCTTCTACTCATTGTTTCCAGTAGTCTAACACATTAAAGCTCACATTGTATTTCACACTTTCACACTCCACACCTCTACACTTCGCATTACACACACCATTACAAAATTATCTATCAACTTAACACTTATTTATACCATCCTCAACCTTGAAAATAACTAACAAAGTTAGCTATACACCTCAACCATGCAAATTCAAATTAGGTTGAAACTAAGAATTCCCACGGTGGAAAGGAATGAAAGCGAACCACACCACATCTTAACTTAGACCCAAACCATTCATATGCACCACTCCATGCTTCCACAAACATTGAAGCATTTCCTCAGTTAGTGTAAACACCATTGAACATTTAGGTACATGCTTCATTTTATCCAAATATGGCTCATGGAAAACATACATCACTTGAACACAATCTAGAATATTTCACAAACACCCTAAAATCCAACAAATTCCTTTGCAACAAATTTCACCTGAAGAACATACTCATCTTATACACCCAATTAACCTTCCACATATTGTAACACATGAATCCAACCTTTCAGATGACCAAAATTCAAACAAATAAGATTGAAGATAGATATTAGTAATATAAGTATATTCTAGAACTACAAGACTAGAAACCAAACTAGGGAGAAATGTAGAGTAAAACCATTCTCCCAGACACCACTGCAATAAAGTGTTCACATATTTATGAGCACAAATTTTCTTTCCACAATGATCCTATGATAGGTCAAATATGTGCGTTAGAAAACGAGCAGCCAACTAAAGAGTGCAAATAAACACCAAAACAACCTACACCTCAAGATTAGCCTAAGTTGGAATCAACACAAGATAAAAGCAACAAATGGAACCTTATACCTTGTCTCGAATCGATCCTTTGGTTGGCCCTTCGATCTTTGATGTGTATGCTCCTTGGATGGCAAGATGTGCAAACTAGGTGATGATGTGAGGATGGATGGAAATGGATAAAAGTATGAAAATGGCTAAGTGTAGATTGAGAAATAAAATTGCAAGAGTTTGGATAGCAAAATGATCTTCTCCAAAATGAGAGAAAAGAGGGGGTATTTATAAGAATTTTGAGAATTCCTAGAAGAGATGGATGGCCAAAATTGAGCCACCAAATATCAAGATGTAGGGCTAAGGTGAGTTGATAACTCACAAGCCCTCACATCTTGACATGTGGCATGGGGAGAGGCTTAAGAAAGATGAGGTGGACATGAGGTGTAAGAGAAATACATGACATGGATGTACTTCAAAGGACCATAGGGATTTGGTCAAAATATCCTCATAAAGGATGTCCTTGTCCCATGTGGGTGAGAGGACATGTGAGGAATTAAAAATTCCTCAAATATCCTTATGGGGAGAGGGGAAAGAATAAAGAATAAAGAGAGGACATGTGGGAAGAAGTGAAGGAATTAAAAATTCATTTTGAGTGCATTGGGGGATTAAAAGTGAATTAAAAATTCACATGGGGAAGTGGAGATACCTTGTCAAAAAAGAAAATTATTTAATAGGGTTGACTCAATTAAGTGATTAGGATTGTGCAAGTACTTGATTAGACTGATTAATGAATATTAGGAGAGAGTTAGATTTCACATGTGACTTGATGTGACAAGTCAAAGATCACATAGGGAAGAAAAAAATAATTTAATATTCCTTGAAAGATGAGAGTGGAATTAAAAATTCCTCAAAGGACTTTGGGAAGACAAAAAGAATTAAAAATTCCTTGGGGATGGGAAGAACTGACTAAAGGGGTGATTTGACAAGTTGAGATGAGGGTTAGAGGAAGGTTAGGTGGCTAAGAAATATTAGAGGCCAACCTACAAAAGTTGGAGGATGTGACACCTCCTAATCAAGGATTATACGTGCACATCCCAATGATGGAGGATGTGACATGTGAGAATTAAATAAATGTGATATTTATTTAATTCATTTGATGAAAGGAGGATTAAAGAGATAAGGTATTATTGATTTAAATACCTTAGGATTTGGTAGAATTAAAGATATTAAAAATAAAGCAATTTAATTAACCAAAATAAGACGAAAGGGGATGAATTTGGATAAATTAAGTGTCCAATTAGATGTCTACATTTTCCCCTCTTTGAGATGGTGTTACGAAGTAGCATCATTTCAAAGATTATTAAAATATAGAACCTAGAAGAAGATGGTTAGATTGGGAAAGATGCCCTAGTCATTCTTTGAATGATTAGGAAGGGAAAAAGATGATGAAAATTAGGGATGAAGGATGCCCCCTCGAGAGGACATGTGGGTTCAAGAGAACACAGTGGGCTCTCGAAATGGATGAGATGATGCAAGGGGAGTTGAAGAAGATGATGCAATGTGATGGAATATTGGGAGGGGAGTGTGATGAAGGATGAATGGATGGGGGATTTTAATAGATGAGAGGATGAAGAGGAAATGAAATCCAAATGCAATTTTCCATCGTCGAGCACTGATTTTTGCTATAGCATAAGACACAAGACCAAGGTATGAAGAACCAAGGCGGATTAGTGTCTAATGCATAAAACAAACATAATAACAAGAAGGCTATCCCAACACCCCAAAGTCATGGTGACCTTGGTCAGCTGCATTGGGATAACCACAAGCACACAAGGATGCCCCAACGTAACACAAGACCTCAGGGATCTTGGTGGGTACTACATGGGACAACCGAGAAGACAAACAAAAGATCAAGATACACCCCTATGTTGATGAGTCAAAGCACACCATGATATGATGGATCAAGGCGACAATGACAAGTGATGATAGGGAGCTCAAATGATAAACAAAAGCCAAAAGCATTAAAATATCGCAATCAATTTCAAATGTCCTTTGCCATAGGATCAATCAAGGGGATGGATGGGATTGATGAGGTCTGTTAGGAAGGATGCATCCTGTTGAGACCGATGATGGATACTAAATTAAAGATTGATATGACGCAGGATATTCAAAACTGATTGGATTTGATGATACAAGTGAATCTTGTTGGTTAAGAACCAGCTAGATAAGGGCATATCTTGATGACACGACACAAGAGACATTACACAAGATAGGAGACCTCGATGGATGATAAAGACCGGACAGAAAAATAGGAATAAGATAAGAAGATTGATGATAGATGATAAAGGATCAGATGGACAAAGTAGAAAGATTGATGATAGGCGATAAAGGGACAAAGTGGACAATGAAGATCGATGATGGAACCCCGGGGGCAGATCAAATGATCGACCTTGCCTATGTGAAAGTGCAGGGGCAACGTAGTTCGATGAAAGGCCAAAGACTAGTGATGGATGAAAGATGATGGGATAACCCTGATGAAGGGGATAAAATTATTGGACTGACAGGATGGGACAAGATAGACTTATTGGATTAGATAGGATGATGGTGATTAGGAAGCGCATGGATGGGATAGTTATCGAGAGATGAATTAGGAGGATGATAGGATGGATAGATGACTGATTCTTGGAACAAGAAGGTGAAGGTTTGGAATAGATGGAAGATTACTCAGAAGGAGTAAATGATTGATCAAGATTATTGAATGAGAGTTTGAAATGATAGAAGGAGGTTTGATGAATGTTGGAGATGATAAGAGGCTTGAGGAATTTTTGAGATGATAGATGAAGGCTCAAAATAGATGAATGGTTACACGGAATGAGTGAACATATTAGAATGGATGAATAGGACAAAGTTGAAGAAGATGGAGGGAGGGATCTGAAGACTTTGTTCGATATCCAAAGATCTTGACTGCAGATGGATTAAAGCCCAGATTAGGGTTTCGGTTAAACTCAGATTGGGATTAGATGAAAGCTCATATCCGGGTTGGAGTGAAGATGAGAATGATTGGAGGATGTGATGGGATTGATTCTACACCCAGTTCTAGAGTTTAAGGGATGGAAGGTGTTGACAATTAGATTTTTCCAAATTTGGCAATTTTCAAAAATTGTCAAATTTTGCCATTTTAGGAAATCTCACGGATATACTTTCGAGAGTCCAATTTTTTTTCAAGAAATACCCAATATTGAGATAGGATGAATTGCCAATGAACATCCCAGATGTGAGATATGCATTTCGAGTGATGAGTGAAAACAATTTTTCAAAATGCTGGAAAAATAAACACCAAATTGGGATTTTGAGGGCCAAGATGAAAGTTTGAGGCCTCGAAAATGTGGCAAAACGGGTTCACTTGTTATCCCCTAAGGCAACCACCTATCAAATTTCAGCTCAAATGGACACCCGAGTCAAAAGTTATGGCCTCCGGAAGTTTCGGTGTAAAAATCAAAACCCTCAAAAATATGGTTTTTCAATAAATTTTGAAAATTTCAACACATGGGTTTTGATGGCGGGGGGAAATTAGAAAATGGGTCGGAGGCGGATTTTTTAATAGTTTTTGTATTTTCGTGCTAGGGGGGGGACATTGGGCAGCCGCCACATGGATGGGTCCGCCGCCGCGGGCGGACAGGTCCACCGTCGCGGGGGCGGGTCCACCGCTGTAGGCGGACAAGTCCGCCGCCA